>JASKGN010020303.1:0-18302 GCA_030556245.1 Falagria sp. GC000072 | reverse complement strand
TTTTTTTTGGTAATAAAGTAAAATCACAAGGGGTGCTAAGTACCCATGTAACCTAAACCCTAATTATTGACATTTTTTGCTGGTGTTTACCCCAAAACACAAAAATCCGATTTAGTTATTGTACTCGGTAGTGTTGATGCTGTCAGATTCGTTTTATGATGTTTTATGTTTTCAGTTTCTCCCTGCATGCGCGAATTGCTTAGGCGGGTATATGTTTACCCAAAAAACAACATTTTTTGGGGTGATTTCGTGATTTTAGGGTGAAATTTCAATCTTTCACGCGGCGCTCTTGTATAAGGGTGTCGTTGCCAATTGACATATTAATAACTGCAATATCTGATAAAGGGTCTTAATGTCAAATTAACACCTCATTTTTGTTATATATTAAAAAATCCTAAATTGATAGCATAAAACTTCAAATTACCATTTGTCTAATAAAACCTCCTAAATTTTTAATTTCATGGTTGTATGTAAAATGAAAAATATTTCAAAAATAAAACTATTTAGTGTATTTGGATAGTAGTGGTTTTTCCTTCTTTAGCCAAACATCCCCTTTGGTGACATTGACATATAGACTACGGAATCAAACCAGTGTGCATGCACGAAGGAGCGTAACGAATGAATCGAGTAGTTTTCCTTTTTCTTTTTCTTGTCCCCAAGGAAAATGAAAACGAAACCGAAGAACAAGACGAAGAACTAGGAATGGAAAGACATCGCGTGCGTTCGACCAGATTGGCCCCAGACTTTTTTTTAACTTGAAACTGGGCAACTTTTCCCATTCGAAATCCAGCTTTTCTTATTATATTTCTTTTAGCTGTATATAAACATTTTATGCTGGGGATATCTCCAAATCTAACAATTTCATATTTTATACCGCGCGTGGGCCGACTTGATAAATCATTTAATTGTTGTTCATATACAGAACGAAAGCAACATGAAAACGAGGGTGGCAGCAGTGTAAAAAATCCCATTTAAATTTAAATAGCTTCTGAATATTTGCTTGGCGATGTCGTCGATGGCGACCCTTTTCTGCGCGTCCAAGCAAAATATGTACACGCATTCTGTTCTGGTCGTACTACAACTACACATATCGCAGATAAACAAAATTTACGATGACAGGATATGAAGTCGTGTACTCAATGACTATTCTAACTTAGATGTTGCTTTTACATCTCTTGGACATCTTAAAATCAAAATTTTATTCCAAAAAAAATTTAATTTTCTTAAATTTTGTTTTTGTTTTTGAGGAAGAGGAAATATCCTGCCTATAATTTACAGATTTATTACCTTTTTAACAAACCTTAAAGTACAACAAAGCAGCTAAAACAAGAAGAAAAAGAAGAAATGAAGAAAAAAAATAAATAAAAAGAAAATCATGGATAGCAGGCCATAGCAGTCGTAGAAGTAGGTTTAGTCTTAGTCCAGGATATGATACGGGTATAATAAGATGAAGCCGATGTAGAAAAGAAGCAAAAGCGAAAGATGCACGACGCGGGTTGTAAAGTGGGTTTTGCACGGCGTCGTTTTGTACGTACTTACTTACTCCTAGCGGGTAGTTACGCCATAGTTCGGCTGATAAAAAGAAGGAAGGAGTAGTAAAACTCGACGAGGAGGTCTCCGGTCCTTACGAGATATTCCTATTCGCATTCGTTTCTCGCCCGGTTGATACTAACATTACGTGTCCTTTTTGCTTCGTACAAAGACGGCCGAAATGCGAGAAGGTAAGCTCACCACGGACGACGACTCCACCGTCGCGTCTCTTCTTTTCGAATCAGACGAGACGAAAACTCTTTGAAAAGCTCACGACAGATTGACTACATCTAATCCGAACACAAAATATTATATTATTTTTATGCTGGGTGTTCCAGCAATTTTTATCCCAAACTAAAGAAGAACCTAAAACGAGATGTAAGGAATTTCGGGGTACAACTACAGATAGTCAATTACAGAAGGCAATAATTCTCAGACGAAACACTCGTTCCGGTTAAGTAGACTATAAATATCTGGGAATGGTCGGGACCCAAACATACATCAGTTGTCAGCGGGCGTCTGGCCCAAGATATCTGCTGGCGTACGTTAAGCTGACCCTTGGATTAGAAAGGCTCCAGAGTCGAAGGGTTTCGCATTAGAGGATGGAGTTTATGCGTGCGAACGTCCGCCGCCGTCGATGCTGGTCTGCTCTAAATACTTGCTTTCGGCTTTAACTCCGGACCGAAAGGACGCGGACTTAGTTTGCGACCAATTTATATTCATTAGCATTAGTTATTTATTCGAGTTCCCTTTCTAGTTATTTTAGGTCTTAAGACGTCGTGAATTTCTTAGGGTTTCCTTCTTTTTTAGATCAATACCGAATTAAAAAAGTTAAGTCTGCTAGTTTGATTGAAAGTTAAAGAAGAATAAGGAAATAGAATGACACATTCAATGAAAGGGAGAGAATTATGGATGTTGGAGGAGAAACTTTTGTGTACTTCAGATAGTTGCCCCTGGCACTGGTTTGCCGGACTTGGGAGTGGCCGTTTATGCACTCCCTCGCGTCCCTTTTTAAGGGTTGGTGGACCGTCTGCCATAAGGGAACACAAGCATTCAGTGTTTGTTAACTCTCACACGAAGCAAACATATTTTAGGACCTCATTTGCATTTTATGCAGTGCTAACAAATTTTCTAATAAAACACTTCAGTTTTTTTTTGATATTTTGATTAAAAATTTAAATGATAAATTTACACAATTTAGAAATTGTCAATATGAAGAAAAATAAAATTATAGATTTAAATTTAAAAGTACAGACATTGAGTGAAGAGAAAAAAATCTTAAAAAATGGCACCGATTTATCCCCATGAATTATGAGTGAACACAAGATGATTCATACCTTGTTGAAGTCAACAACGACGGATTGAACGAAGTCAACACTTAATTTAAAGCAGTTTATCTTATGACAGTACTATACCCACGGAATACCAACACAAAAAAAACTAAACTTTTATCAATAAAAAAAACTTAGCAAAATCACTGGCACATCTATGTAAGGCTCAAATATAACTAACTACTAGTCGAAAAGATAGATAGATCTACATCTGCAGCATGAATTTGTAAATTTCACTCTTTTTCTAATTCCCCTAATATATCTACAAGCATAGATTACACAAGTAACCCTTTTCCATGGTTGTATGTAACCCTTTTCCAAAGTTGTGCGGCAAACGTAGAGTGGCACATTCGGCCGCAAAAACCCCTCGAAGCCGAGCCGATTAGATTTTTTCAATAGATCTATAAAGTTATCCTCTCTATACCTAAAGGTACTCCCAATATCGACGAACGTTTTTTTCAAGGTGCCTTTTTTACCGTGCGAAAAGGGGTGGTTTGTGTATGTGCCAAATGACGGGATGTCTATACACAAAGATTTCAAAATGTATAGACAACATATATAGAAAAAGAGTTTATGATGAGCTTGCGAAATGACGCTCGGAAAAAGTTTACAGAAATAATCTGCCAATCATTATCAGTGGAATGGCTTGCAACTCTTCAAAATACGAAAATAGTTATCAATAATATCTGAGGGTCAGGTCATTAAGAATCATAAATCATAAAAATCGATTAGGATATAATATTTTGTTTAGGAATAGAAAAAAATATGTGGAAAGTTCATCATCATGTTTGAAGTTATTTTTTGATTTTAAATTTCAAATGTTACTTGACCTAAATTGTGCCACATCTGCTTTTTTTTATTATTTGAGAACCCTGTTACTTAGTTTACATATCTCGAGCTAACCTAACCTAGAATTTGATCCAAAACCGTTAACAATAAAAACTACCAATTCTCTCTACCTGAATTTATATTTAAACCTATGGCATATGCATAAACTCATCGATATTCAAATAGAAAGAATTATGCAAAATGTCGCGGGGAACCCGATCACACAAAACCGACGACCCTTTAACCCTCTTTTTACTTTTGAGTTTTTACCTGGATCTAACTCGCCAAAAAAAGGATTAGGTATCGTATATTTGCCTAAGACCCTTATTTTCTCTAGGGCCTGACTCCCATATTGCGATGTGTCATGTCACGTCTACTTCGGGGTGGTTGTATGTACAGTTGGGCAATTTTTAATGCATCGGCTGCATTTCATATTGTACATATTGGCAGTTGCATTTAAGTGACATTTGAATACGCGGGATTTGCGTACAACACGAACTTCGATGAAGACGAGACGAGGCGAGGGGACAAGCAAACTAGAGTTTATTGTATGCATCGTCCCGAAAGCAGCATATGTGAACGATTAGTTTTGGGTCGCAGCTGAACCCGAACAATTGTCTAATTAAACTCTGGAAATTGCAACAAAATTTTTCCAAGGTTTCTATCAGATTTCCAAGAAGAAAATCTGAAGATGAAAAGATGAAAATTGAAAATTGAAGAGCTGATTCATATGGAAGCATTATCAGTGTATCGAGAATGCGAAAAGGAGAAAGGAAAGAAAGCAGTAGAGAATTCTTAAAAATATGGAAGGTATTACCAACCCACGAGCTCACCGCCACCACGATTGGGATGAGAGCAGAAGCCTATTTGATACATCCGTGCATGCTGCAGGTTACCATGGGAGATATCCTCTTATATCCTAATATCCAAAGTGAATATTTTCCAAGAGATAAAATGATGGAATATTCTTACGGTCGGCAAGGTAGCCGGTGATCCGGGGATTTAAGTAAGGGATGGAAATAAGGAGCCGGCCGAGCTGCTGCCGTATTCCTGCTGGGACGTTAAATAGGGTGAGGTCGGCAACGGGCGGTGGAGACGGCAGGGAGTAAGTGACGGACGGCGACCCTCCGTTATCAGCGGCCGGCCAGCCAGCCTCTTGCGGGGCGATATTGCCAGCTAGCACACCGGTAGCAGGACGTAGCAGCCATCCGGATGTAAAAGGTTCAACTACCAAGAAAAAATGCACGAGGACTAAACGCAAACGGCCCGAGAACGAATTGATCGTAAAAGAACGAAACGGAACGGAAGGGAATGCTCGGGTCTTGCTAAGATTAATTACTTTTAGTGATAAAAACACCTTGAAATAGGTGAAATTTTTCTAAGAAACAAATAAAATATGCTGCTTATCGCTTATCAGTATTTAATTTGTAATTGTGCAATTTCTGATTGTCGTTTGTTTTTTGGAAGTGTATTGGAAGTTTATAGAAAGTGAAATGAATGTATTTGTAGAACATATGTTGACATTATTTATGCCATCGAATCGAAGAAATGCACACTTATGTATAATGCATAATGGAATATAGAATTTTCTCCGGTTAGTTTACTCCGTTTTCCGCTTCCGTTTACGCGTTTGCTATCGATGCATTCGTTCAACTGGAATAATAACTTTTCGCCAAACCCTATATAGAGTCTGTTTGCCGCCCCTCAAGTTTCTTTTTCTTTTTGTAATCTGCTCATCAACACTTTCGTCCAATTATTTTTAAAATTTAGAAGATTCTCAAACATAGAGTGCTTAGTTAGTGATTAATAAATTAATGAATAAAGTATTCAATTCGAGTATACTTGTGAGCCACTTCCGATTAGATTTTTTGATTATTAATACAAAAAGTACTTATTTACTTACCGTTCAGCACTTCATCATTCCATTACTTCAGGGTACCACATAACACACATACTTGTAAATTGTGCATCTTGATAAAGACCCTCGGGAGTAATCTCTGATGGTAGATATCATCACGCATCCAAATATTATCTTCAATCTACATTTGGGGATAGAATTCGCACTTTAATTCCAATGGCACTTGAACAATTTGATGACTTGATGATTGTCCTTGATTTCATTAGAAACTGTAACAAAAAAATTTTCTTATTAAATTTTTATATTTTTAAAATTGTATAAAAATTTTTTATAAAAATTAGAAGTGCCACTCGGAATATTTCAACGCAACTAAATTTTAAAATTTACTTTAACCCAGTTGCACCTTTGCTGATAGGAAAGGGAAGAACGTCACTTACTTCTTTACTTTCCTTTTTTTTTCTTGTTGTATTCTTATAATTTCTTCTATTGTTAGAAGTATGTTAGAACGCGTGAACTCAGCATGAGTTACGTCACATATGTTAGAAGTGGTATGAATATATCAGAAATTGAAGCAGGTAAAAAAGCAAAAAAAGTAGAGAGGACTAAAGGGGTTAATAACGTTATATACATATTTAGGTATGTATGAGACAAGCAACAACCCTTTTTGAATTCGCCTTGGTTCCGCTTCTTTTAATTCCTTTTGTGTTGTTCGATATTTTTAATTCAGGTAGGAAATTTATGCTTATGCTTATGAACCAAACTATACCGGAAGGAAAAAGGATGCCAAAAGGGTCACACATGCAGGTAGAATTCGAATCACTTTTTAGCGTGTGATGCAATTCAGTTTTAGTTCGACTCTCGATCAAACAAGACTTTAATTTTTAATTCCGTCTTGAAATTCTAAATTAGGTAAAATTCGGTCAAATTCTAAATTAGTAAAATCCGTTCAATTTTGACTTGATACAAGTGCCAATATCCACCAGTGATTAATCAACCAATTATAGTAAGTACAAATTTCTAATATGTACTTCCCCTACTTCACAATTTTAAATTCACAAAGAAACTCCTATTTTCATTTAGTCCAAATTCGATTTTTTATCCGACAAAAATACAACATTTGTCTTCGTCCTGGTCATTAATATAAAGTAGATGGAATTGATTCAGTTAGGTATCCATCTACCTTGTTTCTATCCCGCAGTGAGTGAACTAGCTCAGTCTCAGTTCACTCCCTGCTACCCCTGCTTCTGTCCCTGCCCGTATCCTTTCGTCCTGTTAGCCCCATCTTCCCATCTCGACCTAATGCGGCGACCACCGCCGGCCGGCGAAACTCCCACACGCCTCTCTTGCCAGAGAAGAACAAGATAAGGATAGAACCGAGGGGCTGCAACGTCCTACGTCCTGTAAAACACGCTCGTCCTTCTGGACCAGTGCGCGCGCATCTGACCGCTTGGACACTGATCGATAATAAGAAGATTGCAAAGTAAGCGAAAGTTCACTGTGTGTGTGTATATGTGCGTGCCACCTCCACGGTTTCCTTTCGTCCATTTTATACCCGCAAAACAAGCTCTTTGCAAACTAAGGTATAACTCCTTTATGCTTTTATACTGGGTGTTTCTAAAAATCCTCTTTGAAATTTTTTGATGAAGGAAACTTTTGAAAGTTTTTAAATTATTTAAGTTTGTCAATTTGGTTTAAGAGAGGAAATAAGTAAAATGTGCTTCAAAGAAAAAACTCAGATTTGTCCTGAATTCTCGGTATATTTTTTGGGGTATATGATGTCCATTTGTAAACGTCTGCGATGAACTCTGCGTATAATTCAACGATTTGCGTTCGAAGTCGGATAAATGATCTGCGCGTGAAAATTCGAAACTCAATTCATCGTTTCGGGCGCGATGGAGAGGGCTGCGACCCATTTCGACCATACAACCAGACGAGACACCCACCCCCATCAAGGTGGTGGGTGAGTATTGTTGAATACATTCGTTTTCGGTTGGTGTTTCGTTGGATGTGCGGCGGCATCGGCTGAGTAAAAGAAGCGATGAATCAAAAAATCTCACACCGAACTGAGTATTACATATTTTTTCAGGGGTGTATTTAAGTTTAAACTTGTAGACATTTTTCTAGAGAACCGTTCAATAGAAAAAACCCTAAAAAATAGAAATTCAAAATCTAAAAGAAATTAAACTAATTTTTGAAGGAAATTCTTCTTAAAAGTTGTAAATACGGTCGTGATTATAGTATTATAGCATTGTAGAGAATGTTGGGCGATGATGCGATGTACGACGGCAAAATCTGCAATACGTCAGTGTCCGGACCGGCGTTTCGGACGATATTTCACATGCGTCCGTTCGTGGATGCGTCTGACTGTAGTAAGGGTAGTCAGAGAGGAATGAAAAGAAGAAAGTATAGTTGCAAAGCGCAAAGAAAAAATAATATGCATATGTTCATTCGCAAACCTTAAACGCAGACAACTAACCCACCGTTTTCTTTATGTAGGCGTGCGAAGAAAGCTCTTTGGATGTCAGAAACGGTGGCAACAACAAAATAGGCAGCACTCGCGATATTTGCTATACCTACAACCGCAACAGCAATAGGAGCAACATTTAAGTGTTACGAGTAGTAGTATTAGAGAACGCGAAAGCTTTTACGAAACCAGTGTATTGATGATGGTTTCCTCTCTGGACTCACATCGTCTGTCAACATCCGCGTGAAAAGTGGTGTAATATATGAATTTGTATATTTACCACAGGGAAAGAAAGCAGAAAAAAAGAAAAACTAGGGAAATCTGATATAGAAGAGAGAGTAAGAAAAATAAATGGAAGAAGAGTTGAAGTACCTAAGTGCTTACTTGTAATAATTCCCAATATAAAATGGCTATTATCATGATGACTAAAACCGAGTTTGAAAATCGAACTTGTAATTTTTTTAAATTGGTAAATTGGGAAAAATGCTGGTACATAATGGCTGTTACGATAGCAAAAAATAATTCGACCAGCGAGGGGTTTGCACCCTCACTATGCTTTCAGACAACTGGACATTAATTAGGGTGGTACTATGAGGGTGGAAATTCGGCCATTTTGTTAAATTTACTCACTCACAGTTGCTATTTTATTTTTTTACTTTAAAGCCTGGAGTAAAATCAATAAATTTTAAAACGGATGTCCCATAGACAGAAAAATTGCCAAATTTATTGTAGCGAAAACATTTCCACATTGAATCCGTTAATTCCAGATCTTCACACGCATCAACCCTTTTTTAAAAGGACTGCAAACTGAAGAGGTAAAAAACGAAACAGTTACGCATGACTAAACTTGCGAATCTACCTGGATCCTACAATTGAAGAACCCTCAAAGACCCAAAAGAGAATGTAACATTAACATGGATAACATTACTACAGTGTCGTAACGAAGGTAACACCAAGTACAGTAATATAGTAACGACAAACAACAACCCTTTTTGCCATTTCGATGCTACGGCTGTTCTTTAGCAATTTTATAGTATTTTGTTGCTCACCCGATATCCGCAGGTAGATGCAGGTAGAGAAAGGCTAGGCTAATATCGTTTCCCATATGTGACTTTTGTTCAGTGCCATCAGTATAGTAGCGTGCGAACTGGTACAAAAGTCGGGATGGAATTTAACGGCCAAAAGACGCACAATGCCGCCAGTCGTAAATTTCGCTTCGGATGCTACAAGCCGAATAAAAGGCGAAAAGGGTTTTGTGTCTTTTCATTATTATCTGCGTAAAACTAGACTTTTATTTATATGTTTCTAATAATATAAGGATCATATAAATAAGGATGAATAAAAATAAAACTACATACATAACTTCGAATTCATCCAACTAGTTTTATGTTGGTTTAAAATTTTTAAATTTCATAAAAGTTAAATTTTTAAAATTAAATATTTAAAGATAAAACGTGTGGCAAACTAGAAAAACTTCTTAGCACGTGTAAAAGGCCAAAAGGACGAGATATGGCGAATGGTCAGTAGGCTTGACCAACACACTTTCGACCAAAGACACACCCTAAAATACCTGCGCAGAAAGAACCTTAAGACCTTCACAATTTTGATTTAAATATTATACAAAGATCTAGGACTTATTTAACAAGTTCCATATTCAAGTTTGAGTCATAAATTTAAATAGGTTGTTGTTAATAGTGAAATTCTAAAGCGAGAAGGGTGCTTGGACCAAAGTCCTGCTGTCCCTTTGAGTCTGTCACCCGAGGCAAAAGGGAAATAACCATTGCCATTCCGCGTAACGACATTCGTGGCTGGCGGACGGGTCATCGTCGGATAGTGGCTGATAACGACCCTAACGACCCGACGGCTACTACAACCCTTGTATCTACTGCGCACCGACGTCCAGTTATCGCACACGTTCACCGCATCGAGTCTTAATGCCCGCAATAAAACAGATACTGTTAATTAGCACTCTCCTTTCGTACATTCAAAGATCTAAACCATCATCTGTTATAATTATTATTATTGTTCTTATTGTTTTAGTTGCGCTATTTCAAATATTATTCGTTTCTACCCTAAAATAAACAAACTCAAAAATATTGGCGTTTTTCGTGAGAAATTAAACCGACAAGTTAAATATAACCCAGACCCTTTTTTGCACTTGCAATTCACCGATTTGTAAAAAGGTATTATACGCGTATTAATAGATTGAAATCCCATGACACAATTTGACCCTTTCTACCTGAATTTTTCATATAAAAAACTAAGAATAAAAGAAAAGTAAACCTAAATCTATATCCACTCTAATACTTTCTATTATTGTCATGATGCGCTTTAGGGTGCAGATTTTTTTTGCACAATTTTTTTTATGATTCAAGAGTCAACGAGTGCATTCATTCAATAATTCAATATGTGAGCATGTAATCCTCATCGAGACAAACCACATTACACATTATACCAGTGATGCGTTAAAGATATCACAGAGAATAAGAGTATTTTGAGTTATAACGCCAATTGTCAAAATAAAAACTATCACACACATCCCAGCAAATTCTGCGACCCTCCATGGATGCTCTAATATTTTTCAGTTAGATGTCACTTTAATTTATTACTCATTATTTTTGTATTATATCCCAAAACTTTTCAATGGGTTATATTTCTATAACTATTGATAGATAATAGATCAGATTCAATATGAGATTTCTCATTAATCATTTTCTTAGATACACATGTCCTGAATTTTCATTAAAATTTTCTTAGAATTTTTATTTTATGATAAGGGCAATTTAAAACATACCTAATTCTTTTTAGACTTTATTTTTTTCTATTAAAAAACCATTAAATTCAATTTATTTTAGAGTTTTTAAGTATATTAATTTATCCGATCACTACTTTTAGATATTCTCTCTATCAAGAGCAGTTATTATTAGTTAAAAAGCTTTTGAAAGACTGTTTACTATTTGTGACGAAGCATGAAAGGGTTAAATTTTTCAATTTCCAAAACTAGTTTGAATTCTAAAACGGGACAGTTGTGTAGCAAGTCACAAAAAAAAATTCAAAACGTGCCAAACAAGTTTATTGCAGGCTGCACGCGTGGTCACATCTAATCGAGCCATAAAATGATTTGATTAAATTAAATTAAATTTATGTCACATAAACTACAGCTACAAATAAAAAAAAAATCGGCCATTTTGATGAAAACGAAAAATGCGAAACCACCCATCGATGACCAGTCGGCTGAACATTATTAGTATGGGGTAGAGAGGAATTGCAAGCTTAACACCCGCCCTTTGATCTCATTCATATATAACTCAATGGCAATTTTTCCATTTGCACCCTCCACTAAATTTTAACGAAAAAGACTACTAGACTATAGTACCTATTGCAGAAATTGTGTGTATTGTAGTGCGGGGGTGTTAAAACTCGATGTGATTTATGCATTGTGAGGGTTGCTTTTCCCACTTTGGAATGGCTTAATCCACTCAAAGATTAGTTTTTGCGGCTGTGGTCGTGCGACCATTGTCCGGTTTGGCTCCTCTGATGGAAAATCGTGATAAGAAAAGATCTTCAAATATAGGGTTTGCATCCCTTTGATTATTTCTTATGAAGACTATTAGGAACAAGGCAATTTCGGAAGAGGATTTAATGATGATTACAAAAATTAATATTTTGATATTGAGTATTTGAGTTTAAACTCCTAGAACAACCCTAGATTGGAAACCACTGGACTAGATGAATTGAAAATGGAATCATGTAAATATACTATACTAAGATGAATTATCCTAAGTTATTGACTTAAGTTATAGTTGGAATTGTATGTATACATTCGAAACTAATTCATCAAATCTACCAAGTGTCCCAAGAAAATGCCCAAATTACAATTGAAACCAAAGAATTGAACCAAAATCTAAATCAAAATCAATAAAAGTTACATGAAAGCTTAAACAACAAACAAACAATATCAGAATTAACAATCTAACTAGATGCATGTACAAAAGCAGCGAGATAGAAATAGCTCATAGGCCCCGGTTGGTTTGTTAGTGTTTGCATTTGCAACTCGTCGGAATTCGCGCAAAGGACGAGGGCGAGCTCGGCGGACACTTGTGTTTAAGTTACGCTCGCCATATCCCTTAATTAAACAGTTCTGTTTGCGCAGGCAGATTAAATGTGACATGGAACTGTAATCGCGCTTATTGTGCGCTAAGGTGTACCACCCCCTACCCTCAACACGCACAAACTCCAAAGTATCCTTCCCGTTGTCGTGGTCCTCTCTGCCCACACCCACATAAGCTGTTGGAAACTTTTAGTTCGACTTGGATCGGTCCAGAAGGGCCGAAATGCGACGACTGCTAATTCCACTGTTTGATTACGGCCTCCTATCAATTACGCCGAATTAATTATGACTATACAGGCCGACCGGATTAATCGCACGAGGAATAAATCCCGAGCGTACACAGCGCCGCCTATAAGGACGACTGAGGTTGAATCGCGTGTGTGCTGCCGAGATAGATGCGAAAGGTGTGTGTCGCTAAGGGCCCAACAAACTGCTCTAATAAGTCGGCAGGAGCTGGAGTTTAAGTCGTGTACAAACTCACCTCAAACTCCTGCAAACTCATCCATCCAGATTTAGTCGATGTGATGGTTTGGGGGTGATTGGACCTATTTATCATTACCACTACTGTTTCGTTTCATCTTTGAAAATGTGCAAATTTTTCAAAGTCTTGTTTTTAAGTTTTATTTGAGATATTTATTTAAATAGCGCGAGTCTGATGGGATATTTGGATATATAGTGATGTTTTAAGTTAAAAAAGTTGAACCGGTTGGAAGACGAGCGTCATGGGACAAGTCCCTTGGACGTTTTCGCGCGATTCCAATGTGTCCTTCGGGAATCGCTGCAAATTTTTGACACATAGTAAAGTAGAGAACGTGGTCATCCCAGCAAGTAATATGATACCCCATTTTGTGCCCTTCCCGTTACATCGCATAGAAATTGCTGAATTTAAGACAAGTTGAGAATTATTTCCCTGCAAATGTTTCTGACCCTGCTTCTTTTCGCATAAATTATGAGGATCTTCATATCTTTTTTGAGTGCTACATCGTTTAGCATTTTGTAAATATTTATTGTATAATGGGTTGTTTTGTTTGTTTATTAATTGAAATTCGAAATATTTCGAGTGGAAAACAACTTAAAATTGTAGTGGAATAAATTAGTAATAATTTACTTACGTTTATATCGAGTAGATAAAGAAAAACTGGGAAAATGATGAATTCAACCATAAATCTTCATTTCACATTCACAAACACAACTGTACCTAATCACTAATAACTAATAGCTAAAGTTAATCAACACTGGATAACCGTAATCCACAAAACGCGTAAAAATCACAAATCAACACGCCATTGTTATTGTTTCTTATCAATTCGCACTAGCATTCCGCGCAACAGACTAAGTAACAAACAACTACCTAGCTCAGCGCAAGCGACTTACTTCATTCCCCACTCTGCAACTTACACGTACACCACCTTGACCTTTATCAAAAGACAAAATTATTTACGTATCTCTTAAATTAAATAACTCGTCGCTATAATTTAAATTAAAAATATACATAAAACCTTTAAAATATTAAAAACAACCCCATCGCCTTGCCTCACTCTATTTACTTTTCTTCCCCCAATGCAGACTTTTAAAATTTTAAATATGCCTTTCAATACAAAGTGTAAAACGGATATATGAATGGTGCACTCCGATGAAGATATGTAGCGTAAAAAATGCAAACGGGGGTAGCATGTGCTGAGTCAGCATCTCCAGCCTGGGAGGACATCCTGGTCTGGTCGCATTCATACACTAAAACTGAAACCGATACTCCTCATTTTTTTCCATCTGCCCACTGGTTGTTTCCGCAAACCTAACTCCGTTCTTATCCCGCGAATCCTTCTTCCTTTCCTGCTTGTCAATTTGTGGCTTCCTGTACTCGTATAAGTTAAAAAACGAGCAAGCAAAGCAATGACTGGTGGATTTTTCATCGTCGGCCAACCGCACTATGCATGTAGCGTGCGCTAGATTGATGAAACTTTTTTCTTGCGTTGGTGTGTCCGCAGGACGACCGAGAGGAAAAAAGGAGCAAAAAGCAGGCGGAATCCTGCTTGCTTGCTGTATAAAAATAAATACGTCGGAAAAAGCGGATCGGCCGATTTTTTGGCATCCATCGGCAAGAAATAGATCTTTTATGATAAATGTGCCTTTTTGCCACTGTACCGCAGCCCACCAAACCACCCGAGTGTCGAACCCATGCTTCAAGCCTTTGATTAATCAATCTGCTATTTCTTTGCTGCTTTTCGTAACATGTTTGTTACTTTAAATATCAAATAAAATACGAAGCTCTTATATCTTTGAAATCGTTAATTTTTGATATGGAAAATTTATAGGCATTATTCAAATATCAATTTTTCAGTTTTTAGGGTAAAAGTGAGTCGATCGCCATTTATATCTGGTGTAAATTTCATGCAATTTGAGTTTAGTGCGGCGGTGTTGTGCACGCGCGTGTCCCGTCAGTTAGGGTCCACGTCCATATCGATAAATAAGGATTAGACCAAGTAATTTCGACCCCCGAACGGGCCATAGATTCCTTTTAACGTTATTTATTTTAAAATAGCATTTTGCTCTCTGTTACCCTATCCTTTATTGGATATTTCTGGTCTAGTAACCCATGCAAGTTACTCAGCATCATTTTATTATAATTATTATCAAATAAGAAAAAAATATTACCCCAAAACCAATGGCATATAAAAATTTTATATTTCTTTGAGTTTTTTGAACACCTAGTAGTTTCTGACCGGGGTGAAACCTGATACGGTCCACTTATTTTAATTTTCTCGAATTTTTACGTCTTCCAATCGTACAGGGAATAGTCTTATGCCCGACAGAACACCCTACCAATGTCGATAGTTTCAATTCAATTCCAAACTTTCCGAACGATTTTTGATCGAAGTCCCGAAGTCCCAAAGAACGCCCGAAAAACAGAATACTCTGTCCTTCATTCCCGACTCACTCTATAGCGTTATTTACGAGAGCTGTTAAATTTTTTTAAGCGTTTTTTTTTCTATATCAGTGACCCAGACAAGTCATAAATAACACGCAACACGAATTAAAAACGTGAAGCTACCTTTAGACAATTTGGACGTAGGTCGTTGATTATGTGTCACGTGCATAGAGTTTTTTACCCTTGCTTATATTACATAACAGAAGGGTGTCCGCAGGTAAATAGTGGAACAATAGATGGGATGGGATAGCGCTCCGACCCTTAGCACATTCAAACTCTCCGAATTCGTACTTTCCATCCCTCCATTGCTTTCGTAAAGGACGCGCTCTATCTCTAAATAGACAAACTAATTTTGTGCGTAGTTCCACTAAAGGGTTCTGAGCTTTAATTTTTATCTATTGATATAATATACTGTTAGCTATACAAAGGGACAAGTTTAACTTTGTGAAAAAATTTCAAAACGGAAAGAAGAAATAAAAGAATTACTTTGATTTTCAGGTGGAATAACGAAGACAAGATGCTGAAAGAATAGAAAAAAGTGGAAACAAAGGAATGAAACGAGGGTGGGAAGTAAAGAAGAATGAAAAACGACAGGGATGCGGCAAGAATGTCCGAAACGATGTCTTGGAGTCTACTAAAAAGGGAGCAAGCAGTTAGGGAAGCGACAGCGAGGGTGGACGCAATGTTTGTCCATAAAACCGCCGATTTTTCCTGCCGCTGTTTGTTCAAAGCAAGATATGCAGAAGCGGAGGGTTGAAATGGAACTCCATTACAGGTTTGTGTAGGCCAAACACTACGAGATTATTCTAAAGCTTGATAAATGTCAAATCATCAAACTTAAACTAATCATAACAATAAGTAAGCATTGCATCTTGAAAACCTAAAAAATCGAGGGTTTCGGAGCAATTTAAATCGTGGATAATTTACATTTCGTGATTCGAAAAGTTACCCCATGCGTCAAAAGCAGGAAATCACACCCACGCACTTTCCAATCACCCCCAATCCTTCCACAAAAGGTTTGACTTGAATATAGAAGTCGGAATAACTATAACCATAGTTAGCAATAACTGAAAGGTGTTAAAATATCCCAGGCTGTGAGCGATTACGAACCTCCCGCCTATACTTAATCGACAATCAGTCTTCCGTCCTCCATCTTCCATTGCACGCGGCTTTGTTGTCCGAAAGCTCACAAAACTTGTCAATGCCTCTGTTGAGCATTAATTACAAGCTTCGCGCGACGCCGAACGCCGATACAATCGCAAGTTTCGAGTCTTTATATGTCGTCGCGTCCCTTCGAATTTCTGTTTCTGTTGAGCGGCGAACTTTGCAATTTGCCGTCGCTTCTTCTTAACGCCAAAGGGTTCCTCTCTCCTTTGCAACATCCCTCGCAGTTACTACAGACTGTGATGTCGTTATGCTTTACTAATGTTGGTAAAAGCACATTCTGGAGGGCTTGTGAAACGTTGAATTTGCGAGCGACGAGAGAGCTGGGCTGTCACATGCAAAACCTGCGGTTTGGTCGAGCGAACGTTACTACATTGCCTTCAGCATCTTGCAGTCCTTCTGACCACTAGACCAAAGTGACTCAAGGCTTAACTATCTTCCTTGCTTCTGGCTTTCCTTTCCTTTCATTGAATACTAATTTCTCAAAAGTTGGAACTTAACCCTTTTCAAAACTTCATTGATGATTACATACAAAGTTCCAAAACAAAAGAATGTCATTATTATTTCAGAAGGGAAGTGAAATTAGAATGGCCGCCATGCGTGCAGGAAGAGAGGACAGTGGTCCTTCTCTTGAATATGTGCTCTCGACTCCACTACATCACCTCTATACATTTACATCCTCAGCCTCTTGAGCAACCCCTTTGCTCGAGGGCAACCCTTTCTCGCTCGCTTGCTTACCGACCGACCACTCATGCATTACTCTACGTACTTTGCCGGCCCTATTAGCGAAGGGACTGCGGTCGGTGGACCTAAGGGCACTGAAGCTGAAGCAAGAGATGAATGGAGTAGAACAGTCAAGACAAATGTAGGAGAGCTTGAAATAGTCAGTGCTAACTTTAACTTTCTAAGTTGACTAAACAATAAATTCAAAAATCTTTATTTTTCAAGAACGACTAATTTTGGTGTTGTTGCCTTGAAGTTTTACATTAAGATCCCGCGAATTGATAAATTATGATTATTCATTTGCTAATTGCTCATTGATATTACTCGTCTTTTAGTTTAGTGTTTGTTTAAAGGAGAGTACAAGGAGTGTTTGCTTAGGAGTTACGCTCGTCCTGCGCTGCTACAACGGTCGAGGTTGATGTATTATAAAGTTACGACGCGCACTTATATAAATGCTTCTTGTTTCTTGTCTTTTACTAGCTTGTTGTGTCCTTGTTTCCTTGCAACCGTACTAATTAAACAGAGTGCTCGCACCTTTGGGAAATGGCCTTAGTTCCCTTGCATTCGGTTAGTGATTTGCTAAACATTTGTTTAAATTTACCTAATTGTTTTTAAGGTGATTGTTCATTATGCGCAACTTTGAATACTTCAATTTAGTTGGTCCAGGCTTGAATTTTTTAAGAGTTAAAAAAAGTCATGAGCAACTATTTAACCTTTCACCTCTTCGGCACGCGTTAGGGTCTTCATCTCAATTTATACAGATAAATATAAACTTGTTTAATATCTGTCGTCGCTGTAAATAAGTATCACGAGATCACGGGGTGGTTGTTAACCCAAGAACTCTGACCTCTCACCCAGGCCCTGTTAGTGCAGCATCCCTATTCAATTATTCAATTCAAGTTTAGATATTATACAGCATCCAAACTGGTTTTTTATATTTTTTGTTAATAAATAGCAAATCAACAAGCAACAAAAGAAATATAGGAAATCAAATAGTTTCCTTTACCTTTCTAACATTTCCACCCAATGACCTCTTATACACATCCCCCCACACCTTTCGTTGAAGAAAAATACTGAGATACTTATATGTGTATCAGAAAACTACAATATCACAAGCATGTTCTTCAGATAATAGTGAAGCAGAAAATTCAAACATATTGCATGCAGTTTGGGCTCATCTCGTTCTGCAAAGAGGGCTTGTTACCTAGGGTAACGTCACTAAGGTAACTTTTGCACAGGTTGCTCGGAAACGCAAAGCTATGAACTTATACGAGCATATAAGTGTAGAGTCCCGAAGCTATCGAAAAATACTCGAAGCACAAAGAATCACCCGCCATTAGCTAGCTACTAGCTTTGCGACAAGTCTA
>JASKGN010020292.1:0-15198 GCA_030556245.1 Falagria sp. GC000072 | reverse complement strand
TTGGGTTTTCAAATTATAGGATGGTGTTACAACCTTACAACCACTTGTCTATATATCAGACCATAAATAACTTTGCTCCCCATATCGGATAAAATTAATCCAGTATTATACATTATAACTATTAGAAGCGTGGCTAATACCTGCACTACGTTAAGCAATAGGGGAAAGAATAGAAAAAGATGTCTGGGAAATATGCAAGAAGAATAAAGTAAAAACAGAAACAGTGAGTATTGCATATGAGAAGCACAAGTGTTTTCTAATCGTTACAAGCAGGGGTGATTTTCATTACAGATTCCAGTACATATATAAGAAAAAGAAAACGTTATAAGACACCCTCTAAATGGGTGAAAGCATAAAGAAGACTGGGACAACAAAAATATGACAAGTGTGCACACATGCATGTTCATGTGCATTTTTATTACGTGATGGAAGAATTATCATTAATCTTCTTTCAAGGAAATTTGAAATATAAGATGCTTTTATAGACGTTACCTTCCAAACACATACCACATACTATATACAAATATTTTAACTTCTTTAAATTTCTTTTAAAAATAAAATATTCTGCTAATTTTATTATTTTATATTGCCTAGTTTAAGTTTAACTTACAATTTACGTCCTTTTTTCTTTACCTTTTCCTTTCAGCAGAGAAGAAGGGCAAAAAGGTTTCTAAACCGTAACCTTAGCCAACATAGTCGTGTGCATACACTTGCTCACTCACCCCAAAAACTTCTTCATTGAGCCGTTTATTATATTCTTGGATGGTTTGCCTGAACGACACGTCGTGGCTTTTTTCCTCCCCCAAGTATCACAAAGCTGGTGTGCACAAAGTGAAGGAACGAACACATGGAGGCATTCTTCGATTCTGGCTGTCAGCTTGTTGGCTCACGCAGTGGAAAAACAGAACGGGAGAGTCGTGGGAAAATGAACATGTGCATCGAGTTATACTGATCCTCGATCTTAATACTATTACTACTATGGAGAGATTTGTCCCTTGAACACTTGCACTCGTCCATAGGCATACAATCACATAACTGAAACTCCCGTAAACACCCGCAACGGCCACATGCATCATATTAGTAATCGCTTGTTGATTTGAAAGTAAAAAACGATGAAAGTTGGAAGATGCAGTAAGAAAAAAGAAATGAGATAGTGATAAATGAGGCATAATTGCATGATATTTTTCTGGAAAATACATTACATACATATGTACTTACATACACACATATGTTTAACTAAAATCCAAAATTGTGTGTTTCCTAAAATAAAAAGATTCCATTTGATCAAAATAGGTTAAGCAGAGATTTTACTGCTTTCATAAATTCCATTAAGTAAATTTCGATGCATGACAGCTAAGCTCCACACACCCTATTTGGCTTATTATTGCGTTGACCGTTCCGGTCTACATTATCCAACTGAGTACGTTCAGATTCACCTGCCTGTGCCGTGGGTACCTATACGGGTTTATATACATATTATATATGCGAGGAAGGTTAACCTTGGAAGGGAAGAGATATCTTCAACTACTTTATTTTCATTGGCTTACAGCTGGATAGAACTACTTACTGATAGGTACTATTATTTTGTTGCGTTGTGTTGAGATGAGGTGGATCAAAATGATTGAGATTGGAGAATTTTTGGATACATAGATCAAATGGGGTGATATACAAAGAAGCATAGGGATTGGAAAGTACAATTTTTTATTACATTTTGCTTCGTTGCAATATAATACAAATAAAACATTTAGCAGGTTCAATTTGATTACAAGATATCTAGGTAAATATTCGACTATACTCGTATCGTATAAATATTAATAAATGGAGAATATTTCCATAGCTTTAAAATCTTAAAGACATATCGGTCCGAACAGGTGCTAATCATCCTTTAGGTGATTATCTGTAGTGAACTAGTCATTTACCTGAGAAGGAAATACAGGTAGGCAGGCATAGAAAAATAAAAAATAGAACAAGTTTTAAAATGTCTATCCAACCTGAAATTTCCAATAAAAAATTTTAAAAATATTAAATAGAGAACAATTTTTAAATTTAAATGAATAACAAATTTTGTTTTATTTGAAATATGTACTAGTTTGGAAATTGTTTGCTATTTTGTATATTGCAAAATTGATAATAAATAATTATTTGTAAGTTGGCGCACCTGCCTTCTAAAAAAATAATCAAAACACTCGGGCAGAGAAGAGGTAAGAAATTTGAAGGATCCTATTGTGTCGAACATGAATCACAATTTCAAATAAACTGGGAAGGGATACATTTATGGCCTTTATGTCCTCCCTAAGGCTTAAATCCTTGAAAGGTGAATTTATACCTGTTGCCTTAATTAAGATTATTATTTGATACCTTTTAGTTTTTTTTTAGTATTTTTTAAATCATAAGAGAAACTTTTATATGTTAGTATATATAGCATACAACTAGCGTTTTAGTTAATTCAATTTCATATTTTCTAAACAATGCTATTTCGTTTAAAAATTAAGTTCATTTATTTTCAGATAGAAACTTATTACGTTATTGAAAGAATGACTTCAAAAAATTAATTAACTAACTGAAATATTCTCTTAAATTATAAATAATGAAATAAATTTTGTTATGCTCACAAAGATTTCCTGTCTATTTTAAACTTATTTGTCAAGTTACAGGCACAGAAACTTAAAACTTTAGTTAAGCTACAGGTAAAGAAATTCTATTTTCCAAGGGTGTTAGCCAGATGTGCAAATTTTGAATAAGAAAATAAGAAAAACTTTCTAATTTGCCTTTCCAAAGAATCACTTGTAAAACCTCCCCTGTTACTAGAAATGCAAATGATAGGTTTTAAGTCCAAAAAATTTAACGATGGTTGTCTGCAAACCATCGGGCATAACTCTTGACTCTTCTATATAACGAAAATCGAATTACCAACACAACTCAGAAAAATCCTGAAATCCTCTAAGAGATATTGCAAATCCTTGCATAAACCAGCAACATTGTGGCGTTGCTGGTTCCTATAAGAAAGTATTATTCGACAAAATCTAATCAGCCCGCGTACAACAATTTTAGGGAGTGTTTACTTAGTTGGTTTTAATTTAATGTACATATAAATATTTGATCTTAATTTGCATAACAATTCTTATACTTAATATATACAAGGTGCTGTTTGTGTTTGAAAATTAAATGCAATTACAAATATTCACTGAGTTTGAGTTAGTTAATTACATAATTACTTATTAATTTTTAGTAATTGATTTATTTATAAATTAATAAATTATTAGATTTATATTTTTACTTTATATCTTCGTATACATGCATTGATTTCATATTAATTTGTAAAATAATTAAATTGATTAATTAATTAAATTGAATTAAGTTGCGTTATGTCACATTTATGCTTCCAGTAAACTTTGTATATATCTTTGAAGTTTCTGTGCTCAATTAATAATTTTCACGTTGGTTGGTGATTTCAATAAATGTTCCTGATTATTTAATTGGTTAGTGTTGATACGAGTCATATGTGAAGTAGGCTGTTATAAAAGATATAAACAGGAATTAAGCAATTTCCAATTACTGCACTAATCGGATATATAACTAATTGGCGATTTGAGTTAATTAGAAATATTTTCTTCATTTGCTGTCTTATTTCATAATAATTTGAACTTTATTACCAAAATATTTATATAAGATTTCAATATTTACAAGGTATTTTATTTCATTTGATAATAACTAATCGAAAAAATAATCCAATATTGAAGAACGATTCTGAATATTTAGGACATTTCCAACATTGAACAAGTATGTGCAAGTCTAAACGTAATATTACGCACAATGAAATATAAGAATACATATAAGAAATATAAGAAAAAAAACTTTAAAAAAACTTCGCTATTCTTGCAGCTGCCTACTAGTTTTATATTTCAAAGACTTGTGTAAATAAGTCAAATTTGAATATACGTTTCAATTACGACATAGTATTATGTTTATTATCAGTACACATTATTTAAAACCCAAAAATTTAATAAATAAAATATATAAGTTTGTTATTCGTGAAGTGTCTGAAGAAAGAAGAAGCAACGCACCTATCCGAACAAAACACAACGCCAAGGCATATACGACCGGGCACTAGCAACATAATCGTTCCACTTTCGACGTATAAAGAAAGTTGTTGAATAGGGAAAGTGAAATACTCGACCGACACGCGCACTCGCGCCGCACCATGCACGAAGACGAGAAAATACAACAATATAACTATATAACGCAACAGTGTAGCGAGAAGGCAAAGAAACTCAATAAGCACTGGCAGAAATGCACATACAATTCAGGTATAATAGAGCAAAGGATTTGTAAGGTGAGGAAGGAATAGAATACGAACCCACAATAGATTATTGTGGACAGCCTCAGTTACGGCTCTAGGACACTACAGAACTATCAACATATACATACACATACGTGTTATATATCTGCGCCTGTAATTACTGGATTACTAGAAACGACAAGTAGCTGAGAAGACAACATGCGTGGTAGCTGCTGCGGCTAATGATAATAAATTAAATAACTACTGACTGGGCACAAAGATAAGCGCTACTAAACTACGATATTATATATCTTTAAGGTGGTACCTTAAAATAATTTATTATTTTCTTAGCATTTTCTTCCTTTTTTCAGTTCTTATGGATAGGATTGAAGTTTAATCTACAATTACTTGTATGTATATTCTAATAAAAATATCTTTGTGTTTATACATGGTGTGTTATACTGATATGAGTTAGGATTATCTTTAATTATCATTCTGGCAATTTACCAGTGTGTACATGAACACATCAAGTTTAGCGTCCAAGTAATATCTGTTTCAACAAATGAACAGATGTGCGATTGCAGACCATGCTTGTTTTATTCAATTTTATCACATTTACTACACAAACAATTACTCGCATTTCAATGGATTTATTAATGCGATAATTACAGTATCTCTTTTTAATTAGCTTTTAATTATAACAGCAAAGTTTGCGTTTCCAGGGTTGCATGTAGTCATTTCTGTATTGTTTGAGTGGTTTAAAAATGATACTAATCCATTTCAATTTTAAACAAATAATTTTCTATAAATAAATTATATATTGAAAGCATTTTCTTGTAATAAATCTATATTGACAAAACCATTCTTTTAGGTCAATATTGATTAGTCATTTGTCTCCATTCAGAGCCTAAGATCTTGGCCTAAGATGGCATTATACATTAGTCAACTGCTGAACCCCCATGGTTACAGGTTACTTCCAAAAACATTTGCTCATTTATATTTAAAAACCTTAATGCATTTCCAACCACTTGTCGCAGAGTTTCTATTTAATCTAAAAACTTATAACGGTTTCTTAGTTTTCTTAAGCTCAACAGAAAAAGAAAAAATACTCCTTACGAAGGCTGAAAAGATTCTAAAGCATAAAATATCAAATTACATATGACAAACATGTGAAAATGACACCCTTAACTTTTAAATATCACGAATTATCTACGCCCACCAATATCTTTTCCATATTAAATATTCAACACTTGACAAGCCAAGAAGGAAACTAAACAAGAAAGTAATGACAAACATATTGCCCATGAATCATAACGATAGTCATAAATTTCAATGTGTTACGCTATTTCTTAAATTAAATTGCAATATAACTTAAGTTAAATCATGAATTTCCATAAATTGCGTATATTTTTTATTGATATTTGTTGATTTTGCCTTTTGTTTCACACTTGTATAATTTTAGTACTAGGTTAGTGAAAGTCAAAATTGCAACTTCCTCAATCCGCAACAATCTTGATGCGATGAGCTTCTAGCTTGAAGCATCATCGTTGCTCAATTTACACTTAATGAAGTTGTTTATGGTTTGTGTTCTGTTCTCATCTTCACATGTATTAAATCCGCATTAAAAAGAAGCATCAAGGTTCAATTCAATTCTATTCTAGCCTTATGGGTTATATCTATTCGCTGTCTTTCCATTCACATTTGAATTGGTCTACGGACGACTTCTGACAGCTTCTATTCAAAGATTAAAGTTGATGTGCGAATATTAGATTTATACAATAAGCATATGTGTATGTTGTCGGATGAAGGAATGAATTATATGACTGCAAAGCAGCAAAATGCACAAAGTTTGATTTAAACAGCAATCGGGGTAGATATGTTGTTATTGTTGTTGAATGGTGCAGGAACTGTAGAAACGATGATTAGTCCACGAGCTCACATGAGCGTTTCTGTTGTTACATAATCTCTGTAATTCACTGTTCATCGCGTTTTTTCATGTTGCTAATTACTTGGTGAATGGTTTGCCATTTTTATAGTCATGATTTATGCTAGCGACTATAATGATAATTAAAGGGATTTATAAACATTCAAAAATTGATATGCTCTAAGTGAAATTTAAATCGTGACTCGCACAAATCGCAAAGATTTAGTATTGTCAAAATGGTTTAGTTGTTCCTTATAGGGATATTTACAGATGATAGTCTAAAATCAAAATGATATTTTATAACAAGTTTCCAAAATTTCTAATTTATTTAAATCCAATTTAAAATTATCAGGAAAACTTGTGCAGTCTGCAAAAACTGATATATTAACATAATCGAAGCTTAAGAAATATTTGCGAAATAAATGACTAATAAATAGTAAATAAGCATAAGCACTAAATGCAAATGCACTGCTGGTTCAATGAACTAGACTTTTCGCTTTTATTTGTAATTTACTTATTTATTTGTTTGTGTTTCGCGCAAGCACCGCTTTCGTAACACTCACCGGGCAAACGATTGTGATTCTTTAGAAAACGTTTGGCGGAACGGTACGGATATTAATTACCCATAATTGCGTTACAATTATTTAACGGACAACACGCGCCGTGCTAAGAAATACCACGTAGCTGCCGACTAATGAATACAAATCGCGTTGTTAATAAGACAAAAATGATTGAAATGAAAATAATTTAAAGTTATATAGGTATCTCAATAAAAGGGGTACATCTCAGAGCCAATTTAAGAGGTTTTACAAAATACGTTTAATTATGATTTGAATAGGCATATGACAAAATTAATTCATTTTGGGATTTAAGACATATGGACCAAGAAACTACAACAGGAAAGAGCAATAAGCAAAGAAAGAGATGCTCTGCGCATTATGACCGTGTGGAACGACTTCGAAATGAGAAGAACCAAACGACTTCTGAGAAGTCGAACAAAAGTCGGACTGTGTTTAAGGAATATAAATGCATTGGAGACTGCTGAGTGCCCTGGGTTCCTAGTTGGTTCTGAATAGTGTTTACAATCAGCGCGACTTAAGTCAGTTTGCAGGGATGGATTTAAAACATGATATAATAATTTATTTAATTTCCGTAGATTTTATTTTGATCGAGAAAAGCTCAGTTCAGAAATGTCGGATATTTTGGAGTAGAAAAAATTCCACTAAGTTTGATGTTTATATATTATAAACGAAATAAGAACGTATTGCTGCTTGAAAATACGTTCCTGACCATAACAGAACCTTAAATGTATTAAAACGCTAACAATAAGCAAGTTGTGCTTAAGTTGTACTCACCAAAGTGTTTGTAAAATGAGTAATTCAGTATGCAGATGCTTGCTGGATGCAAAAGTGATTGATGGCGAGGAGTTTATGACTCCCGAATATACATCGGACATCCGGTAAATTTCATTTTGGCTACCATTGTAATAAAATTAAACCTACTAGTAAATATTTTGGAATTCCACATGAATAAAGTAACTATCTAAACCAAATTAAAATATAATAAATTCATTTAGTTATTTTCCAGCTTACAATGGAAACTTACTTTGATTAGAAACATTATAGGTAATATTAAAGTTATTATGTATTTCAAATAGATTCACATTATAGATACAAACAAGAGTTGCATTCCAGTAATGAAAATCACTTGTGTGGAATGGTTAGTGAATGAAGACGTTTCGTAACAAGTAAGATGCAGGATCGTTAATTAATTATAGCAATCGTATTAATTAACATATTACGTGTGCGCGAACAACATCGCAACGCCTACACTACAGCATCTTTATTGCAGATAAGTTTGAACAAATGGACGGTTGTTAATGTTTTATCTATATAAATTTTACAGAATGTTTGAATCAATAATTTTGATATGACAATAACAGGTTTCAAGGAATGAACAACTTCTACAATTAGTAATGCTTTATAATTGCGAATGCAATTGGTAACAGGTATTAGTGTTTTATAAATTAGTTTGAATATAGATATTTGACATGAGGTAATCGAAAGCAATTGGGTCTAATTATAATAATCACTCCTCTTCATATATGTATTTATTAATCGAATATTGGAACTGCTGAAGAATTGTAAATAAAATTAAAAGTTTTTATCAGTGGTACTTTACGTTTTCTAAATGGGATACTTTCTTTTATGTTCCTAGATACTTTAAATCAAATCGTTGATTCTTCCGCTGTAAGTCTAGAAAGTGTCGGTTCAATTAGTTTAATAAGAAATCCAGTAATCAAGAATCTATCGCTTAGAGCAGCAGAAGTGGGAAAAGGAAGGAAACCAGTTGTGCTAGGTAACTTATTTGTTTAAATAAATTAAACTTAAAACTCATAACGATACACATTTGTGCGTTTCCTTAATTTATCTCCACCAATTGCTCAAAGCTTTGTTAGTATAATCCTGGTTCCTGTTCTTTTAAATCATATCGCACATATCAGACAATAATTTACAATTTAAATTGTACCTTTCCTAAATTAGAATATGGCTTATACAAAATGGATTATACAATTTCATACGTGTATAGTAAATTAAAAATTATTTTTAAGTTCTTAATAATAATTCTCACTAATCTTAGTTAATTAATGTGATGAATTGTTTCCTCGGTTCTTTGATTTGCTAGTTTGCCGCTGCTGTTAATCACTTTAAGATTTTCTCGCTGTTTCTCTTTTCATCGTGTTTACACCCATCCCGTAATTGCGAAATAATTGTGAAACGTTTAATTTTATTTGCAGGTGTAAAAGAAAAAAAATCTTAACAACATTCATTTCCTTATGTAAGTTTTAAAAAGGCTACCCTATGCGGTGGGGAATATGAATGTAATTTAAAAAAATAATATCATAATTACAAATTAACTAATTTGTAATAATACGAATAAACAATCAACAGCTTTAATTTTCTTAAAAAACTTAAATAGTTATAAATATAGCAGTTACTTCTGTCTTATACAAATCCTGTTGCACATTAATTTTAGATTAATTAGGAATCAATTGGTCACGAATGCATTTTGGAAAGCCCGCATCCATCAAACTAGTGTAGGTCTAGCTAATTTCCTTTAGACTTAAAGTAAGGTTCATTTATCGGCAACATTGCCTTTTCAATCTTTCAATCAATCTAATAAGGATGTATTGTATTCACGTGCATATGTTTTAAGCATATGTTCGAAGTTCAAATGGTCACATTTTAAATTTCAGTTGCAATGGTTTTAAGTTATAAAGTTAAATATTGTGTATTTGTTTCTTTTTTGAATTTTTTTGTATAAAATTGTAATAATAATCAGAAATTATATTATAGGTAGATATTAAATATTCAAGAAGTTGATTGAAGATGCGCGATACAACTTTTACTTGATAGGAGATTTATTAATTATGTGGTGATGTTTGTTTGTTGTGTCAATCAAACATACTATTAAAATGTGGGCGTGTATTCAAATTCTCATACATTCATTTCAAATTCATGGGGCGTTTGTGAAAATTTACATATGTCCTTTTAATCTGTCTAATTATCATTATATGAAAGGAAAGATTTAACTAGGAAAAAGAAAACAAAGAATAGATATGGGACAACTGAAATTTATGAAATTTTCCCTTTAGATCTAACTTTATATACGCATAATTTTTTATTGAATTTGAAGTTGTAAATTGTGTTTTTTTATAAACCATTCCTCCGTCATTTTTTTTTTGCTGTATTCAAGAAGGAAATACATACTTAATAGCCTTCATCAATTTGTTAACTTCTCAAATTTAGCTCTTTATTTGATTCAAATATAATTAATCAAAAAACTACATGTCCTTCTAAAGCATATACAACATACTTATATTTGTATTCAAAATATCTAATTGGAAAGTTGCGTTTCTTTTATTCGATTCGGAGACGTTAAATATTATTAATATCGCACATCATTAACCGCTTGGAATGCTCTACAGTCTACACACTACACATCACCATTGAACTTGTAGTCGCAGTTTATAAATAGGGTTTCCTAAAAGTTCCGGGACTATAAAAGTTTAAATGAGAGAAAAGTATTAATTGAAGCTTTCGTGATTATAAAAACTAAAGGTCATAAAAAAAATTTAACTTTATTTTAAAATTCCTTGTACCTGGGGGATTATCATCCCCAGATGTATAAATAGAAACTATTATGTATCTTCACCATTTTTTAAAAGTTACAGGAAACGAGACATAATTAGGTAAATTGGTTACGAGTTCATATTGTCAAATTTACAAAGCAGTCACGTGGATATTGGACATTCTCGGAGGCCCTGTAGAATGAATTGAAATATTTTATACATAAAATATGTACCAGATCATCCAAAATTGTTCATATGGCCAATACTTATATTATGATTTGCTTGTTAAAACATTCGCTTACCTGATGATTCTTGATATTAATAGTAATTCCTCTAAATTATATGTGATATGGTTTAAATTTATTGTGTAGGTGTATAATTTAAGATTGTAAATTTTGAAGATATACCGATCTATTAACCATATCCTACTACAATTTAATATATAATAGAATAAACTTATCAACTATATTTATCCAATTTATGCACTGATATAAATTCATTAATGTTTGAACAATAAATGTAAGTAGTTTGTGAATTAGTTTTTAACCATAATTCAAATATTATTCACTCAAGAATGTTTATATAATTAATTGAACTAATTAATATTATTAAATATATGAACATATAGGCTAATACATATTTGCTACATAAATGGCAAATGTTGAAATTAAATTTATTTAATAATGTTGAATATGCAAGGTGAATATAATAAAGTTCATGTGAGTTTATCCATATATGACAAGTAATAGGTACATATTACAATCAGAACCAACTTATGTTGGTTTGATTGAATGATCAGTTCAAGAGCGTTCGAATAAGAAAGGAAGCAAATTTGACCGGTGGCAATGCATCTCGCTGAGTAAAGCGAGGAGCCATTGATAAAATTTAAGTGAGAGCGTCGGCGTTTATGGCGATCAATGATACAACAATAATAATAATGTTTGCTCGATTTGTTTTTCGGAAGTAAACGTTGGTTGCTATTGAGGGAGGTCAACACTGACGTCTCAGTTACCATACGACATTTTTATTTCAGGAAGGCATTTTCATATCATTCTCATTAAGATGTTAATATTTTTTTAACAACTTTAATTTTTTATATGGAATGAATTCTAGAATCTTCCCGATGTTATAGTTGATATTAGGTGAGTAAGGTGAGTTTTATTAAATATGTACATTTTTTTATCACTTGATAATTGTGTAGCTCTCTCTTTAGATATCTCATATTTATTGTGAAGTGAACAGACTTGGTGTAGAAGTCTGTCGTTTACTTATGTCGTACGCAGTTGATTGTGTCGGTTGCGCGACTGCGAGTGCGTGCGTCCTCGATAAACGCAGGCCAACGACCACGTCAATGTTATTCCATGCAAACACGTATCTCTTAACACGTTTGCATGTGTGTGCCCAGGAGTCGCCGACCAAGTCATCGTAGACAACGTTTACTTCATGACAAACGCAGTTTAACAATACTAATATGAAAAGATGATCATATGCTCACATCTCCCTGGGGCTATGAACTAACTGCTAATGTATAAAGCTGATGATTAGAAATTATCTTAGCGTAATATTTACATGAAATGAGTTTCATTCAAAATTTATGCAATTGCATAAATAGGTAGAACTTTTCTTAAAAATAGATAGTGATTATGAAATATACCATTTTTTCCACAAACAAATAATTTAGCTTGCACATGACGATGTGTCAATGACAAATGGCTTAGTTCGAACAGTATGTTGTTTATAACAAAATTAAACAAACTTCCAGGAAAATCCGTACAAGAAAAATAAACAACAAGCACAAAGTGTACGTTGAAATCACTTGTTGCTGCTTGTCTATACTCTGGTGGATTGTGGTTTGTGGATGAGATGGTGTATGGTCGATGTATAATGAAGACAACTTGGACTCTGCTACATCAACCACTTTGCGAATGGTAAAACAACCTACACAAATGTACCACTATGTTGTTTACATACAACTTGTTTCGATTCCATTAAGTCGTGAAAATGCGAATACAAGTAGTTTACTTGCTTATCACATATATATGTATTATAAGATTTAATTATATATTTGATTGATTTTAACAACAAAATAAATTTATTCACAAGTAGTGTTAACATTGCATGCTGAGTTACAAACTGTATTGCAACTCATAGAATATCTCGGTGAATGATTCCTTTTGCCTTTTTACTTTTCATAGCCTAGTTACGCTTTGCCGTATCATTCAGTTATTATGCTTTGTTAATACATCGCGTTTTTCACTTTTTAATAAACCATTAATTCGTTCTAAGTAAGTAGTTACCAGCACGGTCGTTTATATGCGTTTAACAGTGCGTGTGTTCGTCGCAACATGCCACACAAATGCAATTGCAATAAGAAATGTCCTATACGATTTGTTCACACAGTCACATATGCGAAGACTCAAGAGACTCGCTTGAAAATATACCAACAACATGCGAGCAAAACGAAGGCGAAATAAAGAAATAAATGTGCTGTTATTACTTGCAATGTGCAACTAACAATCGCAGTTATTATATATCTACACTAAGGGTTTCATACATCTACTATAAACTCAAGTATAATTATTAACTCACAATATTTTTATTATAATATTTATTATGTTATAATTTTTCAAAGATATTAAAATCAAAAATTAAAAATCTTCTTTTTATTGAGATTATTTGCAAACTTCTTTCAATACTCAGTATATTTTAACTTCAACACAAATGGAGAAACCAATGTGTCGTCAAAAAGCAAAATCTTTTGAATTTGCCATGCTGAGCGTGAAAACGAAACGCTTTTGTTTCACGCTCTTTACTCATAAGAAGAGAGCTTACTACTTCCAGCCTTTATAAGCATCGTTATTCATTTCTCTTTTTTCTTGGCTTCACTTTTTATGCCGAATAAATTTCTTAATTTCAGCTTTTTGCGCTGATATTCATCACACTCATTTGCTTGGCTGCATTTTGCACATTCACGTTGAACTCTCTTCTTGTGGGTTTACTTTTTTCGTAGTTTGCATTTAATTTGTACGCCAATCATGAGCCAGAAGAAGCGATGGAAATTTTGCGTGAGCACGACGCAACAATGAGCCGCAATGAGCAATGAGTGATGGCAATTGCTGCTCGTGGCGATAGTGAGAGTGCAAGTGCAAGTAATGATTTAAATTGCACTTACACTCCTATTTACATGTGAAGTGAAAATTTCTTGAGGATTGTAGTTGGTTCTGTAAAGTAAATTTAATTTAATTGACTCAACCTGACTTATTAAATTTAATCAAATCAAATCTAAGTCATTTTATGAGTGTACCGAGAGTAAGATAAAGGTAGCAGCTGTCCTTAAGCTTACAAGAAAATTTTTTATTGTAAATTAGAACAATTTAAAACTCTTACTTATAATTTTGGAAATTAAAATTTTTAGTATTTTTATTTTCATATCAGTTAAGTTCTCTTATAACATAAACTGTGATAGTAGTAGTTATGTTATCTAACAAGTAACAGTAACTTCGTCAATAACCACAAAATGTAAAAATAGTAACAATAAAAACAAAATAATATAGCAATAACTGAAAACAAAACCCAAACATTTAAATTTCTAATATTTGTAGTTGTAACCAATAAAAATAGGCATTTCTTAACCAACGAAATTGTAGATTATTTCCACGCATTTTATATCTATCTTTTTATTTTTCTTTTTTTTTTACTTTGGAGAAACGTAAAGAAAGTTGTTTTCGGAATATATACGTAAACAACAAATTATAAACTGCTTTAAACTTCTCTACCCGTAAAATTTCGTCTTTCCTTGATCCATGAATAAAGTTGAACCAAAATTTAAAGACTTTCTTAAAACTTAACAATTCCTTCTTAATTGTTAACATTAAATTTTATTTATGTCGTTTTGTTCATCTGATTCCATTTATTGGCTCGTTATAATTTCTTATACTTAACTTGTTAATGAATATATTAATATATGCGGTGTGTTCTTATTTTGAATTTGCAACACAAAATATCATTCTCCCACAAGAATTATTTCTACAAACAAAGAAAATTAAGAGAAATTGATGAGAATGTAATTAAAATTGAATTCGAATTTCCTTAAAGTGTTAAGTTATTGTGCAAAGCTGAAGCAACCAAAGAAGAAGCTAAAAGCAGATCGTGCGTGATTTGTAAAGAGTACTAAGGCTAGCTACTTAAGAGTAAGAAAACTTTCGATTTTCGAATACGAATGCCAAACCGGTTTTTTTTCGTAATTTATGGGTAGTCCGCTAGTGATGTATTTTACAATTTCAGTTTCCTTTAATTTATCGCTTTGCTTCATCTGAGCTGTTTTACAAGCAGCTTTAATTTAACTGGTTATCAGCATGAAATTTGCATTTTTAATATACAAATTAAAAAGCATATTCGTACCTCTTTCGCATATTATAATTCACTATTGTCTAACATTTACGAAAATCTAGAATCTAAAATATAATTAGATAATTCCTAAGCAAATAGATTCCAACTTTAAACTAGATTTTGATAACCTGACGTGCCTGGTGAATATTTGAGGTTGCTTATTTTGTTTCTTTAGAAATACATATATACATGCCTAAAGTAAAGAATAACAAAATATGCCGAAAATATTACGAAGATAAACGTTTCCTAATACATACATACAGCGGTGATATTCAAAATATTTAAGAAAGGGTTCGCTAAAATTTTTAACAAAGGGTTCGCTCACAGAAAATTTTTCCTTAACAATTTTTTTCACTTAAACAATAGCAACAATACTCAAAAACTGACCTTAGATTACACATATTCATATAAATAAAAAAAAGCGTTCGAAAAATTAAGTCGGTTAAAATTTAACATTGTTTATATCAGAACTAT
>JASKGN010020229.1:0-41629 GCA_030556245.1 Falagria sp. GC000072 | reverse complement strand
TTGCAGATACAGTTGAATCTGGATCGGCGCGCGCGAAGAACTTAAGTAAACAATGATAAGCCATTGGAATGCACACCTGTGTGCGTTCTAGAAGTTTCTACAACGTACATTGTCACAAAATTGAAACTTTAAGTTTTATAACTTTTATAACTCTTGCAATATTTATTCATAATTATATTTTTAATGTAATAAAAATTACAGTATGGTGTAATTATGTTAGAGGAAAATCTAATTAAAGATAACAAATAGAAATGTCAACAAAATTTTTTATAAATTATATTGCAATGTAATTAATATTATTAATTAATTAATTGTTAATGAAAAGAATTTGGTCAATTAAATCAGTCAACAAATTGTAAATATATATATATAACACAAATCTAATTACAAAATAGTGAAAATAAGTTGTTAAAATCTTAATACATTGAAATTTTGATAATTATAATTTAATTTATGGTGATAAAATCAAAATATATAATTAATATTTAATACCTTATAATAATTTTTACTACATTTCTTCAAAAAATTATAAAGTTATTAGAGAATATAAATAACAAAACAATGTTAAATGATTAATTGTTAAAAATAAGTAAAATAATTAATTATCGTTTATATATTATTATTGAATAAAATTGATAAAAAAGAAATTTAAAATATTAAAATACAAAAATACAAAAAAAAATTAAAAATTTTCATAATTATAGGAATTGAACCACGAAACGATTCGCTCAGAAGAACAATACTGAAGACATAGCACACTAGGCTAGTGCTGTATAAATAAACAAAGTGAATTTTTGGTGGTAGCACTAATTAAATATTTATATTTTGCTTTGTTTCAGGTCCTTGGCATTTAGTTCTAATCCTGAGAGCAGCAGCAAGTAAGAAAAAAATAAATTGTTATTGCTATTGTTGATTTAAAACTTCTATACTTTCGTCCGTTTGAAAATTTGACAAAAATTTTTACTCTACCGAATATATTTGAAATACTTATTAGTAAGTATGTATATAAGTAAATATATTTTATATATAATAAATAAAAAATATAATGAAAAAAATTCAAATTGGACATTTTTCTTTATTAAGTCTAACTGCTGTCTAATATTTTATATTCCTGTCGTTTGCCAAGTCATCATGCATCCTGATGACAACATAAACAAACACACCGAATCAAATTAAATCTATTTTAAACTAAATCAATTTTAATATAATATTTTACCTACCTAACCTAACCTAACGTATATATGCTATTATAAACATAAGATTTAATTAAATTTACAATATATAATATTTATGATAAACTACTTGTACATCAAAATTGTTATAAATTTGAAATTAAAATAAATGTTGTAATAAAAACGACATATGTATGCTTTAATTTCACCCATAATAATTAAAAGTGAATTGTATACTTACAGGAACTCAAGAAAAGGTATGTTGAATGTTGAAATTGTTCTGAAATATCCTTGCTTGTTGTCTATTTGTTGTTCGTTATTTGGCTAGTTGCAAGTTATATTGCGAGCTCTATGTATATGATATTATTGCAAACAATAAAGAAATAGTTATTGAATATACCTCACTAATTATAATTTTTATTAAATGTGAACATTTACCCATGAAAATAACAAATGTTTTCGATGTCAAAGTGTTCTTTTTCTTATTTGCTAAATATTAGTTTATTATTATCTCCAAAATTATCTTATATTTTTTACTAAATCTGAAATATGTATATACAAACTTAAATGACTAGAAAATATCAAGCAGCTATCAAATCTCAAATTTTGGGAATGAAAACGATTTATAACTGTTGCATTAACTATTTACACATATGTACATCTACTAAATATATTATAAACAATTGGCATAAATAAACATTTGGTGGTTTATTATTTTATTTTTTATCTTTTCGGACACGTTGCATATCTTTATATTTTAATAATTCAAATATTTGTATTAATATAATGCATAATAATTATATTTTATATAAGAGTAAGTAATTATAATCACAATTTGCAAGGACATTCGTTCTTAGTTTGTAATAAAAATGTAATTTGTTACTATTTGCGCTTTATATTAGATGTAAATCACAATAATTAATGTGTAATTAAAGGTGATAGTAGCAACCGCAATAATATTTGGTTTTAGTATCAAGATAATCTTGCAAAACAATGGCAACCATCCTAAACCAAATATTATCTAGATTGTTACGTTGGAAGTTGATACTCGTTTTAATTTAGAATCAGCTGATATACAAAGTGTTTCAATTGTAGATAACACGCCCCATAAGATTCAATAAGGATATATTTATGGATTAAGTAATGCAAAATGCTATAATAAAGTAGCTCTTTCGTGCTCGTCTCGACAATTCTCTACAAATATTCATCGTCCTTCGTAAATAGAATGCAATGAATATTCTCTTGTCATTAGTAAAATGCATTAGAATAATTTTGCTTTTGTCTTTATTTAAATATTAAATATTAATTTATATATTTAATAATATTTATAATTATATAGAACGGGAACAAGTTAATAGAATCTTTAAAGAGTCAACAAATTTCCTTCTCCTTCGTTTTCATTATAAGTAAGTAAGTACATATTTTTGTCGAATAACATTATTTAAGTCAATGTAAGTGTTTTCATTGTGGGCATATTGTGATTTAAGTAAGATCCTAGTATAATAATTATTTAATTAATAAATTTGACGTGCAGTGTGACCTAGCATGCCACTAAATTAGGAGTATTTGTTACTACATATGAGCACTATAAAATTTAAGCAGGTGGTTATTAATCACCACCTTTGCATGCTTGTGGTTATACTGCACGCAATGGAGGGAAATAAATTTCCTGTTATGAGCATTGTCACTTAATAATTAGATTCAATAACGAAATTATTGCAAATGATTTGTTATTGCATAAAATTGACTAAACAACACCTTATAAATATTTGCTTAGAGATCATTGACAATGTATTAAACATTCATTGTTGTTTGAAGAATAGTTTTTTGATCTTTTTGAGTTGAGGAAAAAATCAATAACAATTGCGATTGATTTTGTAACAATCCATGTGTGCTAACTATACTTCTAACAAATTGCTCATTAAATTGCTTTATTGTTAACAAATTTTAACGTTTTGATTTCATTCTGCTTGGATTTCACAAGTGGTGGGTACTTAAATTGTTATTACATAATATTGAAAATAGAAACATTACTTTGTAAGAGAAGTCACAATGTTTTCGCCGCCACATTAAAAGTAAGTAAATATCGTTGCGCGCGTATCTAAGACGATAAAAAACAAGTACTTGTATATTAATTTCGATCGGATAAGACACGAACCAGCCTCGCAGAGGAAGAAATATCATCGTCGAATGATAATAATGCATCATTAGTTTTATTTAATTTATTATTAGCGTGTGTCACTGGTTCCTTATGTCATGCCATTGTAATTAACATTTATGTAGACATGAAAATCTCAATCAAGATTTTCCCAATGTTATCACCTATAGAACCAAGTTATATCGTTCATATATTTAGAGCAAAATTGCTTTTATTTTCTGTTGCTTAAGTATTTCATGATTAGCGAAATTTAATTTATTTATTCATGTATATTCGTAGTATGATAATAATTTTAATAATAAATATTTTATGTACAAAAGTTGCTGCTGCATTAATCCTAGAAATTTTATTTCCTTAATATCTTCATTATAGGTTAAATCCTGTTTATTTATTAATTCATTTGGTTTAAATTTATTAAACTAGCAACTACATCGACGCTATTCGAATAACGCTCGCCATCGTTTCTTATTGTCAGAACAATACACATCCCTACTCGCCTGCCTAGCTACATGAACAAGACCCTTGCAAAGTACGAACCCTCATCAGAAACATCCACTAAGCAACCATTCCGGCTTGTCTGCGAGTCCTCGAACAACGTCTACTGAGGAAGAATTTCTTTCAACATTTCAAAATCCTTTCGTAAGTACTACAAAATCAGAATGCGATTTGGAAATTGCACTTATATAGAGATAGATACAGTTTCAAGTTTGTTTGCTGTTTAAATGTCTTACAATATAATATCTCATATTATCATTAAGTATCAACTTGTTTGTGTTTTGTTACGAGCGTTTGGTGTATATTGCGCAATTTTTGTACTTACTACGAAGCAAACTACCACTTATAGTTGTGTTCACGTCAGTATTATGCGCATGCGATAATTCATCAAATTTGATCGTCTAAAAAGCCTTACTCGTAAATTGCATTATTACTCAATTATTATTCGAAATGCTTCTTAGAATTGCTACAATTAAACTTGCACCGGACTGGTGGCAGGTTTATCGGACCCTTTACGTCGATGCGTGGTGTTCTTCGCCAGAAGGGTTTCGATAGTGCAGCGAGGTCCTTCGTCCGGACTATAGGACCAACGCACTTTCTCTCTGTACAACGGACGCTCCCCGATCGCACATCCTGCTCCATTTCCATCTCCATCAGGAGGCGTCTTCACTTTTCGAGTTCTCGGAAACTCGCCAGCCTTGTGTCACTGAATCTCACAGAAAGGCTGTTTTTGATTATCCTTGTCCATGTCGGCGTTGCTGAATTCGTCTTCTTTTGGGCTTTCTGCATTGCTCGTGCCTCCCTGGTTGCCACTAAACAAGCACACCACAAGTTATATTTCATTTGACTAAACCTACAAGGGAGAGTTGCTAATGTTACCTCATGGAACCAGGGGGGCACATTGATTGTCATCTAAGTGCCAAAGTTGATATCATTGGCGGTCTGGTTGGCTTATTTTCTAGTATCCTTTCTATATCCGCCATCATATTGGAATTTAATTTCGGGACCAACTGAAAGTTTGTCCCACATTAGAAATAAATGATAATTACAACATTGGCGGACTGAGCACTATTCATCTTTGCAAATGTAGATTGAAGCAATGACCAAAGAGATCTAATTGAAATATTAGATGAAATTAAATAACTTTCTATGAAAATTTGAATTAGCAACAATTGGAAAATCTTATTACTTTATTAAATCTATTATTATTTAAAAAATATATAATTATTTAATAAATAAATATGCCCTTCCGACATGTTCATAAAAATTATAACACTATCACAACACCAAAACAGAACTAATAAATAAAAAATATATAACTTTTAGTTAATAAGATTATTAGAAAAATTTTAAAAAGAAGTTATAAGATATAGATAAATTATAAAATTAAAAAGTAATAAATTTTTCAAAAACTTAGGATTGGAATCCCTGTTCGCTAGCGCTGCCGAAAACAAATATTGCAAGCCTAGCACACTGAATTTTTGCGATCTCGCGGACAACGTTCGGCATCTCGCGTTGTTTTACCAAAGTAAATTCGCACTCCACGTTGGCAAATAAATGTGTTCTTCATATCAATTCTTCATGTTCTTAGCTTGGAATTTTTATTGTGAATTGTGCACCTTATACCAATTTTATACTTATGAGTACTAAAATTAATAATATTAAAAGATGTTTATTGAAATATTTCGAATTTCGTGTTCATTTTTATAAATAAATTATAATTTAATTTTGTATATTTATTTCTGTGACTATGTGTTTATTGTGGTATTTTCCAAATGGCTTCATGGATTTTCGCCAAATTTGAACTATGTACTAATTAATAGCAGTAGAGCAAGATATGTTATGTGAAAAATCTCAAACATTTTTATGTTGGCAGTTTCAATGTAGTGTTGTTTATGAGTGAATTGTTTGAATTTAAAACTATTTGGAAATTTAATTTTATGTAGCTTTGGTAATCTATAGAATTATCACGATACTAAAAAGAACGTTAAGAATGCATTTTCAGTTAAATTTTTACACAAATAAAAATTAAAATTATTAAACTTTCTTTAAGGAAAATTTACATAAAAATGTATAAACAAATGTATATACATATATATATTAATTCAGAAATCAGTGAATTATTTAAATGTGCAATGCTGTCCCAATTTAGGCAAGGGATCACTTCCAAAAAGGAAGTAGGACCAAGTTGTCAGTCCGCCACTGAATCAAAAACCTTAAGACCACTTAAGACCTTACTTGTAATGATTGAATGCTGTCATACAGCTGATCGACACTTGTGGCACCAAGTAGGAGGCACTGAACTGACTCATTTTTGAGACACCACGCTACTGCAAGCTGAGGTAAAGCGCAACCAAGTCGCTCAGCAAGTGCGTTTAATTCACGCACACGTTCTGTGTGTCGTCGGGAGTCATCTCCCGATTGCAAATTTCTGTCTTTTGACCAACCTCCACCGCTTCCACCGTACCCATCGGTACCCCGATTTGCCACATTTGTTTCGTCTTCAGACCATGAAAATGTGCTACAGCGGTTGCGAAAACTTGCTCGCGCAAAAAGCTGCACCGTGGCAGCATCCTCTTTGCCCTGTGTCATACCCATAGAAATTGGAGACCAGGCCATTAGACCTGCAACCAAATACAAATACAACCTGTTAATTTCCGTTTCGAGTTGACGTCAAGTGGAATGTTTACGAGTAACAGAGTACACCCACCGACACCAATTTTGTTGTAGAGTTCGGGCATGTAGAGTTCCGTTTTTTCCCTACAAAACATATGATATTCTGTCTGCTCCATGATGGGAGTAACACAATTGAACTGCCGGCAATTTGTATAAGCCTCCATGACTTCGACGGGAGACCACCGTGCTGTACCCCAATACATTGCCCAACCCTGAGAGATGCAATAATTCATAGCTCGAACAACCTCTGCAATTCCGAGCCACAATTAAATAAAAACGAAAAGAAAAATGCACGAGGCTCACCTTCCATGGGACACATAGGATCCGATTTGTGAACAATTACTACGTCAATGTAAGACAATTGTAATCGTAGTAGAGATGCTTTCACACTCTCGATGATATGTTTACGAGAAAGACCTCGTTCATCAGACCTAACAAAATATTACCTTGATTATCATTTTCTACAATTCTATATTGGCTTTGTAATCATTCTAAGACAAAATTACCTCGTGCTCCAATAAATTTTCGTAGTAACAATAAAACTTGTGCGCTTCCAACCCCTTCTTTGTAATATTCTCCCCAATTCCACTTCAGCTCTCGTTCCAGAATGAGCCTCTGAGAGGTCGAACACATTCAGTCCACTTTCCATTGCCAGAACAATAATTTGTTCTGCTTGCTCTTCTGTGACATTGGGACCGAATGTTGGCCATGTTCCTATTTCAAACCCATGGGTTCAATTTAATTGGCATACTTATAACTAATGACAACTAACCCAATCCAATATTAGACACACGCAAACCACTCTTTCCAAGATTCTTGTATCTTAAACCAGGAGTTACTGATGTGGATCTTGAGAGTTGAAGGCCAGGGGCAGTTGGCCCATGGGTGAGTCCACTCAATAGCAATTGTTCTTTAGTGAGAACAGGATCACGATCAGCGAGGGCACTTAGGCCGCTCCCAGCACTGAACTCCTCCATGCAGTCCAGGCTCGCTATCGGCGCACGACACCTACAAACAGGACGAAATGGTCGCGCATGCATACAACAATATCAAGGGCGATTCCCGCCACAAAAAAATTAACTAAAGAGGAGTAGTAATTTACATATTATGATTTACATCAAACATAACATAATCATAACTACTGAAGATTATTACAGGTGAATAATTAATAAGTGAACGATTATCAGACAGTTTATATAATTAATATATTAATATTTTTATAAGTATCTGCACATGTAATTTTCATTGAGAGAAAGATTGATGTATTTTAGATATATTTTGTGGCATGCAACTATACAACTAAGAGAAGGGTGCCATAGACTCAATAATAATCAACATAATTACTTATATTTTCACCAAATAATTAATATATGCTATTAAACTATAACATATACTTTAAGAAATTTCACCAGACTTTTAGAAAACGAAAATAAGGATCGGTAGTTGCCCCATATTGGTCAGAAAAGTTCAGATGGTTACTGATTACAAATAAACTAAACAACCCAAAAACAAACTGATATCCCGCTTAGTTTCATAACTCATAAGTAATCGGCAAAGGTTCACGGACTACTGAGAGATGATTGTAATAATAGTATTTAATCATGCCACGTGGTATTAATATCGATCCTCACTAATCGCTGATCGTCGCTACTGATCGTAAAATCGATTATTACCGATAGGATAATCAGGATGTACCTATAATGAGTTCGATTGTAATGGATATAATACAGGCACGCAGGATAGACACAAGTGGACAAATTACATTTTTACCTTGTATGCATTAAATATATAGCGTGTTGAACAATATACACTGCTAACTCTTTCAAAATATGTACAGATATAAGATAAAGATTTGCAAGTCAAAAATAATAATTTAAAAAAGTATGAGCAGAGATTTGTGTACTTAAGAACAAGATTTACAGAGTGATCGAGAAGCCATGTGAGTGATATAAACGCGCGTGCCTCCAGTCCTCAAAAGATTTCAGTATTAAGTTTTCTTGCTTGTTGCTACTGCATTTGCGCATAAATACTCAAATGTGGCGCAGGTGTTACAATTGTGTGTCACAGTATATTCAGAATTAAAAACCATGTGTATAATATGTCAATGTGGTCAGTAGCATAGTGAGTGAAGTTATGCAGTACATGCAATTAAATATATTCTCGTATTATTGTTATATTATTTAAAAATTTTTAATTAGCATAATATATAAAACAATAAATTAAATAAAAAATATTTTTTTTTGGCTTAGGCAAAATTTTTTAAAATTTAAAACAAGAAACTAATTAGAAATAATATATCTATTAATGTTAGAGATTATTCATTTATTAATAACTAACAAAAAGTAACAAACCCATAAGCAAATAATATAAGTAGTAATAAAAACGAAGGAGAATAAGAATTAGTAATTACCGATAAATGGTGAGCGGCGTTGATGAATCTTCACTAAGATTATCATTGCTATTATTGTTGTTGTCGTTATTGGAATTGCAAAGTACTAATTGCGACATTGCGACAGGCAGGAAGCGCTAGGGCGCACGCGTGTTTCGATACAACCACCGCGCGTCAAAGAAGCGGAGAGGAGGGAAGGCAGGCGAAGGGACGCCTGAGCAACAGACAAACAGAGTACACACTCTCCTGCAGGCGGCCGGCGGCGGGGGCGGCGTTTCGCTAATTGTGTACTACAATCAATCAAGTCAAGCAACATCAGATGGTTGAAAATAAAAATTGTTTCTATTACATCTATGATTTTTTTTCTTATCTCTTCTTCACCCTGTATAATGAAATAATTGTGGAATGACAAAAAGTAAGTTGAAAGAAATAGAAACTAATAATATGTAATACAGGAACACATTGTTTGTATTTTGTATGTTGTTGTTGCTTTGTGTACTTGTGCAAATTGTTTCGATTGGACATTTAATTTAGTTTCCCGCTCATTATAAATAATTAATGGCTTTATTATAAAACGTGTATTTAAGATCAAACGCTGAATAGACGACAGTTTATGTTGATCTAAAAATAAATGCCAATTTTCTGGGGAATTACTAAGTTAAAGTAGGTTTTGTATCTACTATTCTAGTATCAGCTAGAACTAGCGTTTAACGTTTTTTGATGCAATACTCTAGTTACTTCAAGGTTATATGTATCTATATTTATTTGCTACACCTACTTTGTAAGTATAGAAAATTGTAGAAAACTCTGACATGGTTTAATCAACGTGTGAAGGGTTAAATATAAAATCATAATATTAATAATTATTGCAAAAGTTCGTATAACAGTTTTGTCACTTTAAAACTACTTGCAAGAAATTGAATTATTTTCAATTGACACAAACTTTTGCAGTGTTATAAAACACAAATAAGTAGTAATTTTCGAGTACAAGTATCAGTATTAGTATTTAGTCCAATAGAAATCAAGAAATAATATCAAGTACTAGAATTATTAATTACGAATATGAGCAGAATAATCTAAGAGAATCGAATCATTAGTCCAATTAAAATGTAAAGAAAACACAATAATACAACCATTAATCAGTATTTATAGTTATAGTAAATATATAAGTATCATAATATAAAGTATCATAGAGTGTCAAATATGATGATGAAGAATATGACTTACTAGAAAAGTGTAAGATCGAGTTGACACTGATTGGCATAACTCGCGAATCCCGCAGTGCGAAATCCCCCGTGCCGATACCAAACTGCTGTATTAATTATTTTCTTTTTGCCTTCTTATCCTTGCTTCGCACTTCGGCTCTTTCAATGATCGATAACCTATGTCCTATCCTACGTTCTTTGTAATTGCGTCCCCCGTTGCAGCATCCTATTATTGTTATATTATGATGGGAACGACTCCCAATTTGAATCGTTTATTGAAATTAAGTTCTTAGTGATTAATTTTATTGAGTTAGTTATTTTGTATTGGCGACAGGGGCGTGACCCAACCTGACCCAAAAATCCTTAAAATGGTAACGAAAGCACACTCAACACGATGAAATCATAAATTCCGCCCCTGGTGTTTCTATTTAATATTTAACAATGGCAAAAAGAGTTATTTAGAGTAACAACAAATGTATTCTATTTGTTGACAATTATTATTTATTGAAGGCGATTGCGGTATTCGTGTATGTGAAATAGTAACAATATCGATTCCGCGGTCTCACTGGTGCCGGCAATATTATATTAATGCCAATCTAGCAAAAGTATGAAAATCACCCACGAATTTTGTTCATTTTATCAATCAATCAAGTGTCGTTTCGTTTTGCTTTTGTTGTAATTATTGGTGTTATAAGATAACTAATTAATTCATAGAATTAACATTAATTATGTAATTGCGTGATTATAAGATTAGAATAATTTGTGTTAGGATCGCACAGCTAGACACAGCCTCCAGGACAGCAGCCATGGGGGCGGCTCGCAACGTGCTAGTGTCGGAAGCCCTAAGCTGTCTCTTCTCGTCCATTTCAAAAATTCCCAATTTCTCTCCCTATTTGTATTCTACTAATATCACATTGCATGTTCACACAATATCCACAATTTTTGAAATTGAATTGGTTAAAAAATGAACGAAATTACGAAACCGATGATGAAAAACGAGCACGGAAGGCACACATCGACGGGATGAATGTGTGCAAGCGGACACGCGCGGCGCGGTCTTCTGACAACGACGGCGGCGGCAGCGGCGGCAGCGGCGGCAACGATGTTGCGTCACTGCAGTGGCAACCGAATACCTACGAATATGCACGATTATTTGTGTTGTACTTTGGTGGAAAGAGGGAAATTGTGCTAGTAGAGCGATGCCATTGCGAAAAGTGGGAAAGTCAAGCGGTGGGTCGCAGAAGAGAGTATCGATGTCCGATAATAGAAGCGGCGGTGGCGGGCGGCAACTCACCTACGAAAACCCACCGAAAATTGGGCTTTTTATGGGGGTTTTACATGTTTTATATTTATAGGCCTTTAAAAGAAAAAGATGTTTTCTTTTATCCTTAACTATATCGACATTTTCAACTTCTTAAAAACAATTTTAGAAATACGCTATAGGCATTGATTAATGTTTAATATCGATTAACTAAGGACTAACTGACGCTCGTTAGTTACCTCAAACCAATTTCCTTTTCTAATAGATCTATACCTATTCACCTCCGGTTTCCCGCAGGATCGACAACCGCCAACATGTAAGTTCATGCTACAACATAATTGCAAGTGGAAACTTAATTCCTGCGTCATCGTATTATCACCAATCAATAAATTTCCATTTATAAGTGTTTTTTTCTTCAATATTTTTAGTCCCTACTATTCTACAGTAAGAAAATTTAGACATACACATAATTTAAATTGTTTTTCAGAAATATGACGATTTAAATTAGCTTTTGTTAATTAATTGGTGTTTGTGAAAAAATTTAAAAGTTCCAAGCAAATATCTGCAGATAATATTTGTGTCAGCAGGATGAGAACAAGGATGACGTAGAAAACGCGCAACGTGCGTATACCAAGCGCCTGCTGACGTCAAGGACTATCGACGACGAGGTCAGCGGCGCATGAAAGCAGGGGCGGCATCATCAAAAGCGACAAGGAAGGACGATGTCACCGCACACCGCAGTGCAGTCAACGCAACCTATTCCTACTTATCCTTTCTTTACACTACGTTTGTATTTCCTTATTTCATATTTAATTAAGAAACCAAGATTTATTATTTCGGTTAACAAAATTAAATTTTCCTGCCAAGCATTTCTTGATGAAAACACATGTTTTGTTTATTGAAAACTTCAACTATTGTATAAGTTTCACTAAAAATTTTGAATTAAAGAAATATGTAGATTGTCCTTGTAGCGCCAGCTAACAGTTGAAAGACCGAAGGAAAAGCGCTACGCAAACTTTTCTAAGCTATGAGTCGGAAGTGAGTTTTCCTGCAGGTTTTACTACTAATTCAGTGGTAACATAGATGGTGCTACAATAGTATCTACTTGATTTTAATATTGCTTCTAACTAGGAAAAAATATAGTAGTGAAAACTATTTTTAGTTTTTGAGTTTCTTTTTTATTTGATGAAAGCAGATACTCCTAAAGAAGCTTTTCATTGAAAAATAAAACACATATACTGATATCAAAACCTTTGAACTTAAGTTATAAGTAACTTTCCTCCTAAATGAAAAATAAAATAAAGTTAAAAATTAAAACTAAATGACCTAAAATAATTTTAACTTTTATATTGCCTAACCCTAATGAATTTTTCATGAATTATTATTCTCTGATGATTGCCAAATAATGGCACAACGAAAACAAGATACAAATTGAAATACGAAACAATGCCAACTTTTCCGAAACATTTTACTCCCGAGAGTTTCTCCTAATTAATTTATATTCATTCAACACCAGAACTCAACACCTCAAGTAATTAATACCATTTTTCAGGTTTAAATTAAAATATTAAATTTTAAATTCATTATTTCTGTCCGATAATAGTCCACTTTGGATTTTATGGGAATTAAATGACTCACGTGCTAGGATGATGGTGATAAAAATCTTCATGGTGTTGCAACTGTTGCAATTGCTTCTGTTGCAAAATCTCTTCGGCAAGCAGTCTTTGATCTAATTCTTTTTGTTCACGTTCCCGCTCCCTTTCAGTGTGACGTTGTTGTAGCAGGTCGTGATCAATCTGACGAATTTCCCACTGCTCGCGTTGAGATCTTTGATGTTCCTGTCGAAACATCGCCGTAATATTTTAATTTTGAAAAATACAAAGCTACACATTGGTATTATAATTTTAAAGTTCCTGAACACATACAAATATTATCAATTAGGTTTATTGGTTAAAATTGCCAAAAGCGAATTGGAAAATTGTCTAAAGTCTAAGAACTTAAAAACGAAAATATAAAATAATAAAATGTTACTACACTTTAAATTTAGATTTTAGATATTTTTAATATAGAAGTATGTATATAACTAAGCGAAATATCTAACTATTAATAATCAAAAGGTTGCAGTTTGAAAGTTCTTTTATCTTTTATCACTCACTTTTAACACTCAGTTGTTTGTCGAAGAACCGTATTTTAAAAATAAAATTAGAAAAATAAATCAATTCGAAGAGTGAGACTAAAATATTTTTACACCATGCAAAGTTAAAAGTTATAAAAGACAAGATTTAATTTAAAAGTACAAAAGAAGATTTAAAAAGTAACGGAATCAAAATCTAATATTTCTAGATTATCAAAATAAAACTAACTCAGTGTTCTTTGTTTACCTTTCAGGTTTTTGTCTTGTCTTTCTGCTTAAGGAGCGACTAAGTCACAAATAAAGAAAAATTATTTCTTTTCAGATAAGTATATCATCCACATTTACAAAATAAAAAGTATGCCAAAGATCCATTACAAAATTTGTAATTTTAAAAATAGACACTAGAAACAATTCTACTTGGTAGATTTGAACAGGAATTGTCTTCTAAAACAGAAGACCGTTTAGCATGACTACTGCGACCGCACTGATCGCATTTTGGTGTTTGGCATTCCGTTGCGCTATTATCGGAATCACAGGGGCAACAAAGTCTTCCTTACAGACGCCAACCACCCCCAGCCCTACACGCCAAGATTGTATTTGGCGCGAGACAACTTTTCCGGTATGCTTTCTTGATGTGAGCCTAGTCTAGTCTAGAGAGCTTGGTTTGTGTATTTTTTGGAAAATTTCCAAGACAATGTACCTCTTGTTTCAACCACAATTGGATACATTTATAATTGTTGTATTAACATATGTATTTAATCTAGCTATTTGCATATGTTTAATGTAATCTTTAAAATGTTAAGAAGAAGTTTTGCCATTCTTCAGTGAAGTTTACATTATTTTTAAAACGAATTCGAAAGGGATATGACTGAATATCTTCTATGTTAGTAGTAGGATTTTCCTGTCATGAGTGAAAGATAACAATCAGACGATTTACTTGAAATGCTGTCCTTGCATTTGGAGAATGGCGTAGGCATTGATCTACTTAAATATAATGTAAACATTGTTTTACTGATATTTTATACATCTGAATTTCAAGAATCACAGTGGCGGGCTGATAATTACCGTAATCTAAACAAATTAATTTGGATTTCCCCAAAATTTCTAAGAAATTTTTCACAACTGTATAGAAATAAGTGAAAAATATAAAAAATTACTTTTCAGCAAATGTTCACCATATTTCGAATAAAAATTAATTAAACCCTTAGAAAAAATGTGGGAAGGACGATAATTTAGAATCGCTGAAGCGGTTAATTTTTCTAATGTCTAAAACTTATTTAGCATTTAAAAATAAAAATAAAAGATTTGAATATACATATAACATTTCTTAAATAAGATAATATGAAAAAAAATGAAATTAGAATAATTAAAAGTAAGAATATTTTCAACATACAAATATTGCATGCTTGCACACTGAATTTTTGCGATCTCGCGGACAACGTTCGGCACCTCGCGTTATTTTAGCAAAGTAAATTCGCATTCCGCGTCCGGCGTCGTCAAATAAATGTGTTCTTCATATCAATTCTTCGTGTTATTTCAATGGTGTTATTAACTTACAATTTTTATTGTGAATTATAAATCTTAAACCAACTTCTGAGGATATTAATTAGTAAAATTTAAAAAAAATTAAAAATGTTTATTGAAATACTGCTAATTTCGTGTTCATTTTTATAAATAAATTCAACTTTAAATAAAAATAATCTTTTGTGTATTTATTTCTGTAACTATATGTTTATTATGGTATTTTCCAAATGGCTTCATAGATTTTCACCAAATTTGGACTATGTACTAATAAATGGCAGTAAATAAAGATATGTTATGTGAAAAATCTCAAAATTTTCTATGTTGGCAGTTTCAATGTAGTGTTGTTTATGAGTGACTTGTTTGTTCACATTTGCAATCCATTGTTATTTTGCTAGTTCTAAAATTAAAAATTAACTCCTGGAGACAAAATTTGAATTAAATATCATAATTAGTAACTTCCATAAAGTTATCAGTTCGCCACTGGATATATATACAATTCACTTGCATGGAGGCAGAGTTTAGATTCCAAATATACAAAATTAAAAATCTTTATTTATTCTTTAGATATACACCCTATGATATATTAACTCTTTTCAAAATAAAAATCAAAACTTTGACAATATGTCGAATTTACCTTAATAGCAGCGTCGTAATCGAGTTGGCGTTGCTCTTTAGACGAGCCACGCTTCTCGTCATCCGCTTGTAAAGTTTGTTTTTCCTTAGAGGTGGCAGAGCCGCCGGCACCCGGCGGCGGATACGAAAACCAAAATTGGTGGGCCAGCTTGACGGTAAGCGCAAGACTAGCGTTTACGGAAGGCGGCAATAAAACAGCAGTGGATGTACAGGCAGCAGGCTACGGTGAACTAACAGCATCAGCACACCTGGAAACATCCACCTTGATAATGATATCATGTAATGGTAACTAAAACCTTTTCATTACTCCAATAAAAAAATTAAATAAAAAAGCATTAGAAAATAGTATTTGAAAAGAAACATTCGAAAATTGGAACGTTCGCACTAAAAGCAAGGTGAAAACACCAAAAAAAACTTTGAATTGTTGGATTTCAAGAATGACGGAATCGTACACTTGGGAAATAGCGCTAGAGAAGTAGAGGGAGAATTTGGAAATGGTGGAAATTTGCATAACTCGTGGCAAAGCGTTCGCATTGGCGTAAAACGGATGAAAAACAAATGCAAATTTCTCGTGAGAGAGCCGAGCCGGTGCTGAGCAATTCGACATGGCGCCATCACAAGCCCACAGGCAGGAATTTAGCATTTTCCTATATTATTGTATTGAATGACAAGTCTATCCGCAAGGCTTTTTCAATCATCATCAGGGGTGCATACAAGCGAAAAATTGCAAACATCGTCAAGCGTTTTGTGCGACAAGCATTCAGCAGAAGATTAAATTGTATTACTACGTGCTTCATACTCTTGACATTATACGAAACTATTTATTTAAATACTGATTCAACAGACCACTAAAGAGACGCAGTTTCAATTTGGAGTTCGAAGACGGTAAGCCAAGAGCAAAAGGTCAACTTTGCAAAGTGTTCTATGATAGCGTTCAACAGGTTACACATTTGTAATCCTGGGTTCAACTTCAAATTAATTTAAATTATTAGGATTGTAGTTTGACTACAATGATCGAAATTTATACTTCTTGATTATTTAAATAAATTAATAAAAATAAGTAGACTTGTTTGTATTTAACATTAATTGCAAAGGAATATTTAATCTGCCGTTACTGAGAACTTTATTTTAGTTACCAAGAAGTTATCGATTGGTACAACACCAAATAAATATCAATTTTAACTAGTAGTTTAAGCAATCCAATTAGCAATTAGTTTTAATCACCCAAAGGTACCTAACATCCGGAGAACAACTGGTCCTGATTCCTCTCTGCCCAGGATCAAGCCCAAAGTTTCGAGCGAGCCAAGCTAAGGGAGTTATCGATTACGTTCGTGCGGCGCATGCAATGCGGTTGTGTTATCAAAAGGCGGCAGGGCACGTGCTAGCAAAGTACGAGCAATTGCCACCTTCCCGGAAGTAGGTGCACGTGCGTTGATATTAAATATAAGAAATTGACGATGATTGAGAGGCAGCCAAAAAGATGAAAAAATGTACGAAAAAAATCGAGGAAACGCTTTCCTAATAATAAGAAATTACTAATTTAGGAAGCTTAACTCAGAAAAAAAAAAGAGAAAAACACTGGCTGTGTGAATCACACTGTATAAGGCAAGAACCAATAAAACAATAAGGTTTAAGGAAATAATAGCCATCGTTTGGAAGCCAGAATAAATGGAAATAGCAAACATTCCTGGTCGACTTCCGCTGGAATAATTGAAAAACGTCGCTGAACACAAACTCGACAATTGTTTATCGACGTTGATGTTAGCTTTGTTGCCGCATTAAATCGTTTTCCATTTTCCACTCGCGTAACTATCTGGAAACTGTTCCTCATTTCCGCGTACCTCCAAGATAAATGAAAAATGTTACCAGGAAGTTCTTTTTGGAAAAGGATGTAGTGAGGAAAGCAAAACATGGATTGAAACAACAGATTGACTCTTCAATTGCAACAAATCATGTTCCAATACTAATATTGCAAGAAAACAAATGTTAACTTAAAAATAACTTGATGAATTTACAAAGTGTTTTAGATGGTTATTTATAAAACTACGTGGCGCAAACATGATTACATCGAATCACAAATTATTGGACCTGATGAGGCAGGCAAGTTGCAAGAAGTAAATATGGAACATTGGCGTAATGGGTGCGCTGGTGGCGGCAATAAATAAGAATAAAATAAACAAGTAGTGTCGGCGCTGCCACCACAAACTGTTTTATAGTAATCTGCTAAGTTTGCTTATGTATGTGGAGGTAGCTCGTTGGCAATTTGCCAGCTATTTGAATGCTCGACTATTATAGATTTATAGTGTTTTAATTCATAGCATTCGGGGCATGTAATAAATACATTATTCACGTTTATCGACAATGATTGGTAGCCATAGTCGTCATGCCTCCGAAGTTCTATTTGACGAGCTGTCTACAACCTAATTATTGAACTTGTAGACTAACTCCAATCATATTTTATTTAGAATTCTAAGTATAGATGAAACAACATTCATTTTGTTTTCAGCAATTTTTAAATTTATTTTTTAAGTTATATCATCTAAAATTTTGGCTGTGTCTTATTTGATGTGGCAACAGGTATATTCACATATTTAAATTATATAATATTAGTTTTTATAAATTGATCATTCACATTTACAATATTAGTGCATACTAAAGAGACAACACGCAAACAACATCAATTCCATTTAATTGTTAGTTACAAAGTTTTAAAATTAGTTAAACATGCCCACAGTTTTAAAGTCATAGACAATAGAGGGAAAAACTACAATATGTACTCAGTTTTGTAATAAGTATACAAAACATACACAAGTGCATTGTTATAGGTATATTATTAAAACAAAACCAGAAGAATACCAAAAAGATATTTATTATACAAATACAGATATATATGTTCTGTACAGAAATTGGATATCACTATGTGTGAGTGGAAAAAGGGAAAACCACTAACAAGGCTATTTATGACTTATGCATCATCTTATTAATAGAATATGACCGCGTGGGGCCATGAAGTAAAAGAGGAAACAAACCGACATCAAGGAAACACAACATCAAGAATATCAAGACACCATAACAACATCAATAATGAAAACACATAACATTCTCAATATTAAATTCGAAATGAAACCCATTAATTTCAAACGAACTGTAATGAAATGCAATGATATACCTTTAGATTTTTCATAATTCGATCGGAATCGATCTCCATTTGCTTTCGTATACGATTAGAAAATATATTCAAGGTATCACAAGAGCACCTTCTCGGTAAGAATTTAATTGCATCTGTAAAAAATATGCTCTTCTATATATGGGAAAATTTTGATGATGTTACTGATATGATCTTATCTGCTGCTACACTTGAACACATTGCTCGGATTTCACTCGCGATGGTATAAAACCACAAGAAAAGCGTGAAAGGAGCGCGTCCATTGATGGACACGCGGACTACAACGTTTTAGTGGGGCTGGGGCTGCATGTGGGGGCGGAGTGCGCGCTCCCCGTACGCGGATCGGCTTCTGAGCTCGAAAAGCTAGCTACCAAGAGCCTCCATTCACTCCTGGTTTTCCTCTTCCCGGTTTTCGCCTGAGGCGCGCTGGGCACGATCTGCAACCGGACCCAGCGACATCTCCTCAAATTTTCCTTAAGCTTCAGAAAATTTTCCGATATAATTCACAACAGAATGGAAAACTGAGATATCTTAGCGTTAAATATTTATTTTTTACAATTAATTACTTATTAATCATACAATATTATGTACAGTTGTCAGTAGCAAATGAATTTATGTTGTCGTTTTGCGGTTATCTTTATTTACACATAAAGTGTATGTAAATGATATGAAAACAAAGGAAGAAAAAATCCGTTGTATCTGTAGTCAATATTTTGCAAAATAAATAACCGATGATTGGTCATTGACTTATTGCGAAGGAAGCATGCTGGCAAAATGTAAATAAGCACTTGTATTATTATTAAATGGTTTGGTTATCTCACTATTAATTATTGAATTTGGCTAAAACTGCCATTTCAAATATCGATGAATGCATCTGCATACAGAATTTGTTCTATATGTGATGATTGAAATTTTCGAGATTATGACCAATTAAGACAATTAATATGACAAGTCATAAATACACTAAGTCAGCACAAATCTCAATGTGAGACACATCCACATTACCGATTAAAAACATCTGCTCACTTGCTTTTCATTGTTAATTATATAAGTCTATACACATTGTATGTGTGATATTTTAATTAGATTAATGATTCAAATGCACTAGAAGACATCGTTTTGTCATTTTTTTTTCAGTCTGCTTGCAATCCATTCTAAACCAGAATACAGCCTAAAATAGCAATAATTATTCTCTAGTAATTATAAAATTAAATTGAAATAACTGTACCCTTCGCCAGTAAGGGCACAACATGACTGTATATGCCATTGCTGCTGCTTAATGGAAGTTAAATTAAGCTCACTGGAAATTTCGGAGGCACTAAGGGAACCCTTCAAGTCCTGTTTATTTGCATAAATAAGCACACCAGCTTTCGATAATTCCTCATTTGAGAGCATTTTGAAAAGCTCTTCACGAATTACACTAAGTCGTTCCTTGTCTGTTGAATCAATTACAACAATAACAAACTAAAAACAAAATACGAAACTAATAACCAATATTTATCTAAATATTTGATGTCTACCTCTGTATTAGTATAATATGTACTCCAAGCTGCTCGTAATGATTGCTGGCCACCCAAATCCCACATAATAAAATGAATATTTCTCCAAACAACTTCTTCAACATTTGAACCAATTGTTGGACTTGTGTGCACTACCTCATTCATAAGAAACTGATAAAGAATCGTTGTCTTCCCAGCATTGTCCAAACCGACTATCACAATTTTATGCTCTAAAACCCCAATTAAAATGTATATGAATATAATTACAAAGAAATACTTTTAATACCTTCGTTGCCAAAAAGACTCCACAGTTTAGAAAAGAGAAGCCCCATATTGAATGGTTTTCTGGGCTTAAAACTGTAGTGATTGTTTGAAACTGTTGCTTATTACTCCCAACAAGCATATGTTAACAAGTTCGGGCTGTACGCTTGATTGAATTAGAATTACAAGCGAAAGAAATACATATAACTATTTTAACTAGGCATGAGCTGCACTTTCTTTTGTCCTCCTTGTATGCAACTTTCTTCACTAATACTATTAATATTTCACTTTTCACTGTTTCGAAACGCCTTTAAAGAGGAAATAGGTACTTTAATTATAATTTTGACCGTGAAAGGTATTGCTTTGATAAATTTAGTTAATTTTGACGAGTTCGTTCATTATTTTATACAATTCTACAGGTCCTTGCGAATATGACATACTGGACATACCTACTTCGTATGTGCTCTCGTCACATTAATTTTCATGCAACCAACACCGCAAATAAATTTAAAAAATTAGAGATAATTCAATAAAAAGCATTTTAAAAAATATTTCGCTTCATTTTAGCTTAAATTTAATTATGCTTTTATAACGCAATGCGTTTAAGTTCAATTGTAGTTCGTACCAAAGAAGTGTTAAGGAACACAAGCCAACACAAAATATTATGCAAAATACCCAAAACAAGCATTGTAGTGCCATCTCTTTCAAAAATCATGAAGGAATGAAATTTAAATGAGAAATTTAATTTATTGTTCTTTATGAAAAATTAACCATTGAATTATTTTCCCATGGTATTGTCACATATAACAAACCATTTTCTATTTGGGTAATACAACCTTGAGCTTGCACATTATAAGGCATGGAATATTTCCTATATATACCACATCTGCCATATTTGTTATTCTCTGCCACAACTTCCAATATTTGTTTTGATACCTTGATTGTTATCTCGTGAGGAGTGAAACCTCTTACATCAATTATTAACTACATAAAATTATAATGATAACGATAAAATTATTACAAAATGGAAAAGTAGTTTACTTACGACGACACCTTGGGAATTAAATTGTAAATGATCCTTATCGTATTTATCTGGTTTATTAATTGAATTTGAACTTTTTAACAAGGCGTTATTATATGTAGAAGTCGGAAATTGAAACATTTTGATGGATTAAAAGTCACCTCATTATTTTTAGTGATATGATTTAAAAAATGAAATTATTATGAACTGATGAAGAAATTTTTTGAAAATAAATTGATATCTCAAAATGTCAAAACTGGCAAAAAATTTAACCTATTCTTTTGACAAATATTGACCTTTACTCTCCTTCACACAACAGATAATAAGCATTCCTGGCAAAGATGCAAAAAATCTGAATGCAGCATTATTTTATATTAATTTTGAAATAAAAAGTTAATTATTGGTATTTAAGTGTCTTACTTTATATTAATTGACGTAATTAGTTTTTATATAAAAAATGGGTGTTCCAAAATTTTTTAAATTTATCAGTGAACGATATCCATGCCTCAGTGAGTTGGTTAAGGAGTATCAAGTAGGACTAATTCTCTATCACATATTTGAAAGAGTCTTAAAACTCAATTTATGCTTTTCTTTAAAATGTAATTGATTTTAGATTCCTGAGTTTGATAATTTATATCTGGATATGAATGGAATTATTCACATGTGCTCACACCCTGATGATAATGACCCCCATTTTCGAATCACTGAAGAAAAAATATTCAAAGATATCTTTCATTATATTGAAGTTTTATTTAGAATGATTAAGCCACAAAAGTTATTTTTTATGGCTGTAGATGGTGTGGCCCCACGTGCAAAAATGAACCAACAACGTAGTAGAAGATTTAGAACTGCTAAAGAAGCTGAAAAACTGGAGCAGAAAGCTAAAGAAAAGGGGGAAGTTTTACCGGAAGGAAATAGATTTGATTCAAATTGTATTACACCTGGAACTGTGTTCATGGCACAGTTGCAGGAGCAATTGCAGTATTTTGTTGTTAATAAAATAAGTATGGATCCATTGTGGCAATCTTGCAAGATTATATTATCTGGACATGAGGTAATTTTATATTAATTGATAGTTTTTGGAATTTTTTTATTGCAAAAGGAATGGGACCCCAGTGAATTTTTCATTCTTGAATGCACTATCTTTCTGTATCTTCAAGCTGTGTTGTACAAAGTCATGTACTTTTCGTTTGTGTACTAATCTGTGATCATTCGGATCAATTTTAACCAGTGGTTCAATGAACCATCCATATTCTTGCGTCGTTGTCACGGGCCATTTAAGCTTATCTTTGGGACCTAATGTGATGTGCATATTAATTTCTTCAATAGAAATGGGACATTTTGTGGTACCCTCTTCCTCTAACTCGCTTTCATGTCGGGCGTAAAATTTTGGTGTTATAGGACGAAGTTTATAATTTCGTCGGTAGCTTTCGTAAGGGATAACTGATAAAGCTTGCTTTTCGTATGCTTCTTTTAAGGCCTTTTCTTGTTTTACTGTTAAGACCATTGTAAAATTTTTGGTTTTGACGTTAATTTTATTTTTTAGATGTATAATATATTTTTTTCATATGTCAATATTATTAAAAATACTTTTAAGGAGGCTTAGGATATATTTAGTCTTAAGTTATCTAAATATAAATAAATTTAGTAATTCCATTTGTTATTTCAGACACCTGGAGAAGGAGAGCACAAAATTATGGATTACATACGCTATGAAAGATCTCAGCCTGGTTACGATCCCAACACCAGGCATTGTTTATATGGGTTGGATGCCGATTTAATAATGCTTGGTTTGTGTACCCACGAACCGCATTTTTCGCTATTGCGTGAAGAAGTTAAGTTCGGGAAAAAAAATGACAAACGATCAAATGTTCCTGAACAAATAACTTTCTACTTATTACATTTGTCCTTGATGAGAGAATATTTAGAACAGGAATTTATTGTTCTTAAGGATAAACTTTCCTTTGACTTTAATCTGGATAATATTATCGATGATTGGGTAAGGAAGATATTCAAATATTCTCTAGAAAGAACTAAATTCTTGCTTTAGGTTCTTATGGGATTCCTTGTTGGAAATGATTTTATTCCTCATTTACCTAATCTGCATATTGCTAATGGTGCATTGCCAATTTTATATGAAGCATACAAGAAAGTTATGCCAACGTTCGATGGATACATTAATGAAGGAGGTAATCTAAATCTGGAACGATTTGAGAAGTTCATGGAAGCGTTGTGTTCGATAGATTTGGAACAATTCAATGAGCATTATGCTGATTTGAAATATTTTGAAAGTAAAACTGGGAGGAGACCTAATGAAAAAGAACGCACAAGTGTTAGTATATTGTTACAAATTTCTAAAAAAAAAAAAAATTATGCAGATAATATTTCTTTTCTGTAATTTAGTATAAACCTAAGAAATTGGAAGATTGGCAACCTGATGAGGATGCTGACGATTCAACTTTTGGTGCACTTGAAGGAGAAATTGAGAAGCCAATGAATCCAGATTTAGCAGCTCTAATAAAAAGGACGGAAGAAATGGTAATTAATGATGGGAATCCTGTGTTTGTTATTGTATTGTGCGGTTATAGGCTTTGGAACCTTCAGAAAAGAATTTACAACAGTTGGCAGATGAGAGTGATGATATAGATGAAGAAGATGCTGAAGTAATCATGTCTGATAACGAAACAAGTCCTGATGAAGACGACTTAATGCAAATTGAGTTTCAGTCGCATAAGAGAGATTATTACATGAATAAAATGCAGTATGAACAAGTCACACCGTAAGTTTCTAGTTTCTTTTAAAATAGAAAATAACTAATAGATAATTTATGTTCCTTTTAGGGAGGTGATGCGGTCTCAAGCTGAAGGTTACGTTCGCGCAATACAGTGGAATTTGAATTATTATTATAATGGAGTATGTTCATGGTCGTGGTATTATGAACACCATTATGCACCTTTCATTTCGGATATTAAAAACTTCAAAAATTTTAAGATTGATTTCGAATTGGGAAAACCTTTCAATCCCTATGAGCAACTTTTGGCAGTGCTGCCCACCGCCTCTAAGAAACACCTCCCTGCATGCTATCATCGTTTAATGGAAGATCCAAACTCACCAATTTTTGATTATTACCCTGTTAATTTTAATACAGATTTAAATGGAAAGAAACAAGATTGGGAAGCTGTTGTAATTATTCCTTTCATTGACGAAAAACGTCTTTTGACTGCTATGGCTACTGTAGAGCACGAATTAACTGCTGAAGAAGTAAAGAGAAATAAACATGGGCCAATGTTGATTTATGAGTATACAACTAAAGACCTTGGAGAATATGAAGCTCCAGAATACTTCCAAAAAGTAAGCCACAGTCATGCATTGTGTGTTCGAAAAACTAATGAAGACATTCGAGTTCCTCCTGAGAAACTAATTAAAGGAGCATATCCAGGTGTACTATTTGATGTTTATTATCCTGGATTTCCAACTATGAAACATTTGAAATATAGAGTGAGTATCTAGTTGAAACACAAGTTTACAAATAATAAAAACTAATCAAATATTTTTGAATTATTTGAAGAGCTATATGGATAAAGCTGGTGTTAAAGTGTTTGATCAACCCAGTCGAGGTGAAAATATGATCCTTGAACTTGAGCCAAGAGCTACACCAAAAGATCCTTTGCAAGTAGCTGAAGGGTTATTGGGAAAGACTGTTTTTGTTTCTTGGCCACATTTAATAGAAGCAATGTAAGTTTCTTAAAATATTAAAATTAAATAATTTTTACTAAGGGTAATTTTAAAATTTATTTAGAGTTGTATCGATTTCAACGAAAGATTTGCGTTATCATTGTGGTAATATACCAGAAGAACCTATCATTGAAGAAAATAAAGGAAATGTTAGACAAAATTGGCACACAGAAAAGAAAGGAATTATTGAATAGTATGTTTAATTAAATTATTACTTTAAAATGAAATCTTATGATAACTTCGATTTATAGCTACAGTGACAAACGAGGCGTTATTGTTGGTGAAACAGACATTTTAGTCCATTGCAAATTAATGATTGGTCGAAAATATGTTTTCACAGCACAGGGACGTATGAATTTGGAAAAGCAATGGTCAGATACTACAAACACCTATCCTTATCAAACGATTGTAGAAAATATAAACTCGTATGATCCCACTTACAAACCGTTTTATGACGTTGAAGATATTTTTACTGTGGGTTCATCTTGTTATATGTTAGGAATACCATATTATGGCTATATGGGAGTTGTATGTATCGGTGATAAATAATTTATTTTACAAATGTTACTTGAATAACTATTTATAGGTCGAAGATAGCAAAGAAACTTTGAAGAAAGGTCGCGTTAAAATTACTTTTCAAGTGTTTGACGAACCAGATTTTACACCCATTTATGATATTGAAGAAACATTATCAACTACGTATATGACATTAAATCAAGCTGTATCTCGCTTGAATATGTCCAGAAAATTTTTCTCTCGGATCACTGGCAGTATGCTTGTGATTATGGGAGGAAAACGCAACTGTGTCGATGATGCTCCGAAACAAAATATTGGTTTGAATTTAAAATTTAGCAAAAAGAATATCGAAATTCCAGGATACACTAAAAGAGATTATACGTGGTTGTATTCGCAGAAAGCTATTGATTTAGTTGAAGAATATCAAGAGGCGTTTCCAAAACTATTTAAATTACTGGAAAGGGGCAGTGAAAGTGATATTTATTATGAATATGAATTATTTCCAGATGATAATGGGTAAGTGCTTCATTTAAGCATTTCTCCGCATTAATTAATATTTCATTTCTGTATTTAGGAGTGGAGAAAGTATTAAAAAAATTGTAAACTGGTTGAAAAGTAGGCCATATTATTCTGTGGCAAAACAGCCTTGTGGAATTCAAAGCTTGGAACCTGATGTAATTAAGGAATTGGAAAAACATATAGATAATTATTGCGATAATGAACAGTCCTTTAAATCAGTTGGTTTTCAAGTGCGTCCTCATCTCTTATACAAGGTAATTTTACTAAATACTTTATATAAAATAATATTTGTTTACTAAAGAAGATACTGATTTAATTTTTGAACAAAAGTTAAACATTTTTGTTTTACATTGTAATCGTTCGTTTATACAATTGTTGTCTATAATTAAATCGGGCATCAGCTATTTCGCTTTTGAAAAATTCTCGATTTCTTCGCATTTCTTCATTGTAACAACCCCATAATTCACTGGGCAAGAGGATAGATCGAAGCTTCTTTTTATTGTAATTAATCACGGCATAAATAATTATATGGGACAAGAAGAAAATTATCAGGACTCCCAGAATTACACATTGTAGTATAAATATCCATAAAGTTCTATAATCTTTTTCAACGTAAATCCAATTACGAACATTTATCAGAGTCACAAGGACTAGTATAAGCGGTATAATGTACAATAGATATTCCAAATGTCGCAGTCTTTTGTTTAACATGAAATGAACATCGACGAGAAGTTTCTTTGCATTGTAAATGTAGTAAATTCCAATCATTTCTATTGTGACTATAAACATTATAAACGTTGAAAACGAAAACTCTTCCATTCGTTGGTGTAGTAAACTTCCAATTGGGGAAATGTATAATGGCATCACAAAAATGATTATGAAGGATGTCGTAGCAATACTAAACTTTCGTAAATAGAACACGCAATGGAATAGTTCATGCAAAGCACCGGTTAGTGTGAAAAATAAGAAAAGAAAATGTCGCATTGATATGATATATAAATACGAAAAGTATGCTATCATCCAGATATGTTGACAAGATGGCCAATGCAACATAATATCTGGGATCTTCACAAATAATAACGATGCATCGTGGTTGAATAATTCGTCTAAAGATAAGTTCGTGGCACTAGCTTGTTCTAATAAATTACAATAGACAAAGATCGTGAAAAGGATGTCAACCAAAAAGTTTAAAATTGGTGTTATCACAGCAAATCTATACACGTTAGTTCTAAAGTCGCCATGAGAAGATATGCAGATTAATCCCCCAATTCCCAAACCTGTCGTTGAAACTATATAGTTAAATACATCCACCCATAATTGATAATCCAAAAGTTGTGACATAGGAATGTCAATCAATGCTTCCATGCCAATTGTTCTTGTTCTATAGATTAACGAAGCTATTGTTAATGTAATTAACAATATTATGGGTATAATAACCATAAGTTTTAAAACTCTTTCGATACTTTTTGTTCTGTTAATTAAACATAGAGCAGCTAGTCCCAATGATGCTAACATGAATACTAATAATCGGAGATTAGTACTAGTAAAATTTGTTTGTTCTTCACCTAATATGACTTTCTTATGGAAAAGTTCGACACTGCTCTGGCTCAAAGTAGAAGTGTTCATTGTTGGTGGATAGATATCACTTACACCATAACATTTGGTAGATATCCATGTTGGATCACATTGAGACCATGGTAGGATTATTTCGAAGGATTTGAAAAGATAATAACCTGCGTGGGTAGCCATGAAAAGTGCGTAATTGCTAGACATGTAACAGAGGGTAAGAATGAAAAATGCCAGTCCTCGGAAAATCGGTGCCATTCGCCACATATTTATAAATCCATTACTACTATATTGGCCAACAGATAACTCCGTGAAAACCATCGGGATAATCATAGTTATTACGATAATGATGTAAGGAATTATAATTTGCACATTGCCATATTTGTGAAAGAGTTCGGGGAATTTTTGAGCGCTGCGCAATGTATTACTTAAACAAATCAATGCTAAACCATATTTAGTCGATGTTGCCCATTGGCAAAATTTATCACGAGTTTTGTTATCACGAATGGACGCCATAATTTTCACATAGCGTAAAAAACATAACAAAACAGGAATCGAAATTTATTTATATCATTTAATGATTGATTTTGAATTTACTGTTTTCTGTTTCTGTCAATTTATTGTTGTCGCTATTTTATTGACAAAAACAAGTAAATCTCTTATTGAAGTATATATTTTTAATTTTCAGACAGGTCTTTTAGTTGGAAACGTTGTTCCTGATACGAAAGCTACCTATCAACTTTATGATCGTGTTGTGAACATTAGGGAAAGTTATACAGTGCCTTTTGGAGCTGTGGGCACAATTATCGCCATTTCCATTTCACCATCTGGGAAACCAGATGACATAATGTACACCGTCTTATTTGACAAACCATTCCCTGGAGGTCTGGCTTTAAATTGCTCACCTTATCGCGGCTATAAAATGTCAAGATTATCTCTTATAAATCGCACACATGGAGTTCGAGAATTGGAAGCGAAAACAGGAAAACCCGGAAATTTGATGAAGAAAATTCGATATATTCCTCCGCATCAAAGACAATTGTCGCAAGAGAATCAGAATTCTGCGTTTGCTTCATGGACCCACGGTGGTCAACAATCTTCGCAACATTCTCATAATATGCGACAGAATTATAATCCAAATCATAATTCAAGTAACAAAGGTAATAGTGCTTCGCAAAGCAGAAGTGAAAAGAAGAAAATGGTTCAAGATTCAAAAGTAGATTTTATGCCTGGATTCATGAAACCAAATCCAACACACTCTGGTGAAAATATTAGGATATTGGAAAGGCCACCAGTAGTTAGCCAAACTTCGACATTTGAAAATAAAATTACCGTTGATGATTTATTCTCTGTAAGTACTTGATGTAATTTATTTAATATTGATATAAACTGATTCAAATTGTATTATTTCAGCATGCATCTAAACAATTGCAACAAAGTGGTATGACTCCCACTAAGCCACCACAAATGTTACAATTTCCAGCTCCACCAGTAATTCCGCCTACAAAAACCAGCTATTGTTTACAACTTTTAAATGAATACCACAACAGAAACTTAGGCTGCCCCATGTATCAATATTTCTTCGATCCCGACACAAACTTTTGCCAAGCGCAAGTAAAAATACCACATACAAACGAACCAGTTTTTGGAAGCCCTTCTCCTTCGAAAGAAGAAGCAGGCGAATCAGTAGCTGAAAATGCATTGAAGAAGCTTAAATCTTCAGTACCTATACAAACTGTTTCATCAGCTTTACAAATGCAATTTCCTGCACCACCTGTACAATGGTGCATTCCCAATAATAATCAACCCCGACTACCTAATCCTCATTCGCAACAATTTGTGACTTCTTTGCAACAACAACAGTTACAACAGCAACAGTTTCAACAGCATCTAAGACAATTGCAACAAGTTAGTCAGGTGCAATATAATCAGAGACCTCCAGCACCACCCAGAAATAGTTCTCAATCTAATCAACAACAAAACAAAATGCCGTTTGTACCTCTACAAGCTGAGAAACAACAAAGAATTAATCGGAATACTTCTAATTCTCAACAAGGAGCAAATAAAAAATCTGGCAAAGATCTCGATAAAGATGATAAACGTGGAGCACAACAAGAGCAGCAACTCCAGAAAGGGGAAAATAAAGAGGATGGTGGTGATTTGAAAAAACGTAGAAGAGAAAGAAAGTCACGAATTGCAGCTAATTTTTCGGTGAAACCCTAAATCAACACATAAGTTCTTCAGAAACTTTTCTGTATTAGATAAGGAGCACTTGTTTTGGAATAGTAATGATAATAATTATACATATATCAATAGAAATTGGTTAAGGAGTAACACTGGTGTATGTTCATGAATTGAACACGACTGAAGACTTTAATGATAAAGAATTAACTATTTGTACAAACTAAATTGTGTGTTGTTTTGAATTAGTTTAAAAGTAACGATTGTATTTTTAAATTATTTTAAAGTGTTTGCAAATAATTGAGTTTTGGAAGATACTTAAATGTTTATTTTTAAATTATTTTCTTAATAAAGTTTGAAGTGCTTTAAAAGTAAAATTGTTTTGATCGGAAATTAAATAAAATATATTCCAAACTAAGAATGGGGTTTTAACGTATGCAACCCAACATATTTGCTAACAACAATGATTTCCTGGATGAATGCTTTTGAGCTCAAAAGTTAGGTTACTTAATGGATTATTGTATTTACCCATATTTACCGTATTTACAAACCATCATATTCCTAAATTTGGACCGAGTATTAACTAAATATGACTGATTTGTAAGTTCTAATCAAGTAATCATTCCTAATAAACAAACTTTCAGGTGGCAAATGTTTTTGTTTTAGTGACTCTACAGATGCGCTACTTTGCGACGATGATAATGAAATTGAGGATTATAATTTAGATCAAGATGAAGAAGCCGAGTTATTACGAGAAGACGAAGAGGAAGAAGACGATGAAGCTGTATTAACATGTCAAGGTATATATACCATGTTTTAAAAATATGTTTGAATAAAAGTTGTCTATTTCTATCTACAGTTGATCCATTGGAAGAAGAGGATGATGAAGATTGCCAAAGGGATAAGTTTGCAAGTGAAAGGAGTAACGATCTGAAACAACAAACACAAGAAAAGGTGCAAACATTTGTAAAAAGAGTTAACAAATTAGATTACAATCAAAGTAATCACAATGTTCGGGTTAATAAAAAGCCATTGCTTTCACTTCATGGAGTTCGAGGAAGAGGCAGAGGTGGAAACTATCAAAATAAGACTAATCGCATTGCTCCAGGAAAGTGTTACGTTCATCCATCTTTATTGAAAGGCAAAAAGCCAGTGCAGTCAGTGCAACCTTGGCTAAATCAGATAAATTCTCAGCCTTTCGAACCAGAAAGAAGAGTAGTTAGTGTTGTTAACACTTTTCAGCAGCCCCGATTTCAACAACCTATGCAGTATCCAATGGTATATATAATTTTTTAATATCTATCTGAGTATAAATTAATTTATTTTTTATTCTGTATTATACAGCATATGAATAATTTTCCTGAACAAAATATTCCACCATATGGACCACCAGCACCAAACCACAATAATAACTGGCAACAACCAAATAATCCACAACAAATGCCAATGCATCAACAAAATTATTATGATGGGCCTGCTCCACAGCAGCCTTGCTACCCTCCTGCTCCAAATCAATTTAACCCTCCACAACAACCTCCTTTGCAATACCAACCTCCAAATGCAAACAATTATTATCAAAATCCCACATTTCAGAATCAAAACTCAAATTTTGTTCAACCTTATCCCCAACAGCAGAATCCACCTACATTTCAAAATCAACAATCATTTGGCCAGCAATGTAACTTTCAGCCATCAGTTTTTCAACCTCCACATCAAAATTCTTCTTCAATAGCACCACCTCAGCAATATCATGAACCACCATTTAACAATCGAGGAGCTGCTTTTATTCCTTCTCCTCATCATCCTCCACAGGGACCATCTCCACCACAAAGATTCCCTAATCAGAATCATCCAATTCAAGCAAATAACCGATTCTCACCAGCACAACAAAAACAGCCTCCCATGCAGCAGCAACAACATCAATCAGGAAATTGGAATTCAGCTTCTCATGGTTATCAAAATGGAGGTGGTAGTTTCAGAGGAAGAGGTCGTCATTCAAGAGGATTTCATCAAAACAGGTTTAATCAGCCAGGACGTGTACATAGGCAAATGTTTAATAACTATGAGGGCGAACAAGGTGCAAATAATTTTAAACGTAGAAATGATAACTGGAATCAAGCACAACAAGGACATGATGACTATCCTAAGCGAAGGATTTGCAACATCAATTATGAAGCAGAGGAGTTGGAGGAGCAAGGACAACAAGAAGAGCAAGTGGAGACTGAGCAAGAATCCCAATATGAAAATTCAGCTGCAAATCAAGTTACCAATGAAGTATGTACATATAAAATAATAATTTTAATTTATCCATTCACTTTTTTCGTATTTATTTATTCTTAAATTATAGGATCCTACACCTGAAATTGAAGAAGATGAAGAAACAAAAGCTTATCGAAAAAAGATTGAAGAACAAAAACGCAAACGAGAAGAAATCTTGGCCGAGAAAGAAAGAAAGCGTCTCTTAGCAATCATGAAGAAAAAGGGACAAGTTTCCGACATTCATGCATTGGAGCCTTCACAACCTTCGTCAACTCCAGCAAGGAAAGCGCCTTCTCAGCGAGTTGTAGCTAATAACTCAAATTTGCGCATTCTTACTCATCTTGATAATTCCGCTAACACAAAACTTATCGCTCCTTCAAAATCGATACAAAACTCTGCGCCTTCTATCGAGAAACCTAATTCTTCGAAGAATTTTTTTGCTAACAGAAAAGTAATTTCTAATGATAACTCAATGATGGACACTTCTATTGTCATCGTACGAAACTTAGCTGCTAGTAGTACAGATATGCAGTTACGAAAATTATGTCAAGGTGTGGGGCACGTACAGGTAAGCAATGAAAAAGATGATTCTTGTTAGATAGATTTTGATTGGCGAATATGGTAGAAGTTTTTTTTTAATAAGAATAGAAATTGAATATGAAAGTTTTTTTTACATTTATTATAAACAGAATCTCATTTTCAATTTTCAACAATGTTATTAAAGAATGTAAAATTCCAGTGACATTCCAAATTTTAAAGTTGCTTTTATTTCCAAAAATTAGTATTATAATTGAGTTGTTTAACTTTAATTAAAATTAATTGACATTTAATTTTTACTAGTAAATTAGTAATTTAGTTTAATTCGAGAAGAAATTATGAAACTATGAAAAATTTCATATTGAAATGGAACTTTTGATAACTGAATAGACAATATTTTCTATACATATTAAACTTAAATAACGTTGTGATAACTCGTGCCATATATTATATTATAATATAGAGAAACATTTGGGACTTTTGCTATTGCCTATGTAAAGGAGTTCTTAATTGTATTCATATAATACCGGTTGTTATGGACATTTTTTGTTTATTAAATAATTTAATATTGGAACTAGCTTTTCAGTTAGATAGAGATTTTCTTTACAGTATTAATAGATGTTTTAAAGGTTACAGCAAATGTTCTACGATTTAAATGAAATGGCAATCCGACGTGAGATAGTGCAATTTTTATTTTATTGTTGTTCATTGTTTTAATTATTAGGACTTTTGTTATACGCTGTTTACTTAATTCAATATAATACGGACATTATGGGAGTTAAGAAAAAAACTTACAATACTATTTTTTATTATTATTATTTGACTTAATTATTACATGATATTATATTATGACTCAAGGGATTTTCTTAGATGAATAGCGGATTACTGAGATAACTGATTAAATAAGAATATAAAATTATGTACAAAGCCAAATATTGTTGTTAATTTTGCGGGTTAAAGTTAACTTCTAATTGCCATATTTGTATAATATATGCGTATACTTTTTATAAAAACTTAAGATATTAATTTTTCAGCATGTTATTATTTATATAACTTTGAAAGAACGATTTTATAAAGCATTAGTTATGTAATTTTAATTAAGGAATTCTAATTACCACTAATTATAAGGATGTTATCAGTAATATGATCATGTCAAATTGTTTGCTTTTCAGAGTCTCGAAATGTCGTCTAAGGAGCGACTAGCAAAAATTCGTTTTAACAGCGTCGCTTCGGCGCACGCTTTCTATAAGAAATACCAGCGACATATGCTGGATCTATCTATGATTCAAGTTGAACTTGTTCCTGATTCGAATCAAATAGGCATGTAGATTAGATTGTGAATGAATGACGAATTGATTTATTATGTTGTATGATGTGCAAAATGCTTAATTTTTATTTTATTCTCTTATGTCTGGACATAATATAATATTTTTAATATGCTTAAGTTTAAAATACACTAATTATTGGGCAGATTATGAAATAGTATAAGACTAACATGATTCCTGTTTACTTCAATGGATTCGAAATATTTTCACTTTGTAATATTCCATTTATGATATTTAAAAACATATAAGAATATGCTTTTAATTTGTTAATAGATTACATGACTACTGACTTAATCCAACTTTATCATATTTTTCTCTGGATATTTATAACATTTGTTATCAAAATTATAAACGCCAAATTATGTTAAAATAAACTTCTGTTTAACGTATAATTTTATTGTTTTATTTCATTGTTGTTTCGTCCGAGTCATTGGCTATATATGCTTGATAGATAATTATTACTGATGTTATTTTAACAACCTTCGCATTGTAAACAAATATTGTAAATTTATAAAAATCCTGCCAACATGGCATCTAATTCGTTAAATTTATATTAACTCTAAAGTAACGGCAACTTAAATTTTTTTTTGCAATATTCGTAATGTAAAAAACAGAACGGTAAGTGATTATAAGAAGATTGCAAAGAAATAATGTTTGGCGGGGACGATATAAGTTGTATTTGTTCGCAATGATTCCTCGTTTCGCAGATTTGCGATCAGCACCGGTTTTAATTTAGGAAGTAATTTATTTTTAAAATAAATAAACAACAGATGAACAACATCATCATCATTACTTCAATTAAAATTACGAAACAACATCACATACATGAGTAACTAAATTTAGTGTTTTTGTATATTAAAAAGTGAAAAATAAACCAAAATTAATTTAAATCACAGGGGATAATAAAAAAAATGAGGAAACTGACACTCAAGATTTGAAGATATATAAAAATTTAATACAGATTTGTTTGTACATAATACGATTGTCATCTTCAAGGCTTGTAACAACATAAAGTTACTCCCTAATTGTTAACCTAGGTAAGTGAATTTATATAATTTTAATTTAGTTGTTGTATCTGCCTACTAACTAATTAATTAGGATTTCAATGCACGTTTTATGCAAGCATTATAAAATAATAAATAAAGCAAACTCCTCACTAGAGAGGAATTATTGAATAAATTTATAGAGCCACTTTTAATTCTGTGATACTAGTCAAGCAAAATTTTAGAGAAATATGCAAAGCACGATTGCTTTGGCCCCGGAGGTCGCAAGGTTAATTGAATAATGTTCCCAATATAAATATATACACAGGTTTATTTATCCTCGAAGATATTGACCGATTAGATTGTTAAATGTTATTAGGTTGTTGCATCACAAATACTGCTATATTCAAAGTTCAATAAATTAAAACTTATAAAAATTTTCAAATGCTATAAATTGAATATTGTGCCAAAGAAAAAAGTTGTGCAAAATTGTAAAAATGTTAAATACCAATATTCAGTGTCATGTCCAAGTATTTCGGTGAATATTAAAGTTAATAATCATCTATTGTTTGCTACAAAAATACTCTGTCTATTGTTGCAAACAATTTTTAATTATATGTGACGTGGTTACCACTAAAAACTAAAATCAAGGAATGTTTTGCAAAATTACGAGTAATGCATATTACAATAATTTAATTTTAGTATCAGCTTATTAAGGTATGGTCAACAGAATAAAATTAAAGTTGTTAGGGTTTAATTTTCATCGTTCATTATCAGCAATTAAATTAAGCAATAACTAATGCAAATGTACAACAAATGCCTATTTTTATGTATAATTTTATTAATCTTTGTTTATTTTATGGTTTGAAAATCGCATAGCTATGACTACTGAAATTAAACAAGTGCAAAGCAGTATTGGACAAATTAATCAAGAGTACGTTGTGCCAAAGGAAATTGAAATGCACGGTGAAGTCGTTGGAAAATTGGCGAACGTTATCAACAAAGCCAATGGAAGTGCAAGTAATGGTTTTGCCAATAACGAAACGTGTAATGGCAATAAAATATTTGGAAATAAGAGCAGTATTTTCACAATAAGTAATGGATGTGGTTGCAATGATCAAATTATATCATGTGGTGTCAATTCCAACAAAAATAAAAATAAGGAAAACTCAAAAAATTTGAATCAAAAATCGAAGGAGATCCATAAATTGCAAGAAACTGGCTGCAAGCAATTTTTTTGTAAGTTAAAATTTTCTATAAATATTAACTTATTAAACTTACTTTCTTATATTTATGCTTCAATGTCAATGATAAGTACTTATTGAGAAGTACCTATTTCAATTAAATAACTTAAAATTATGAGAACTACTTAAATACTAATTGGTATTTTATCGGGGACTTGTTTAGAAATAAATATAAAAAGTGAATAATTGTAACATAAATATTTCAAATATTGCATCAACATAAATCACATGGCTCGTGCACCTTGTTTTTAGCGTATCAGTAATTTCAAATTTTTTGTTTATTGCAATAAAGTCAATCTGACATCATACTCGTTACTAATAGGCGTTGTGAAATTCATTACGTATTTAAAATGTGTTCTAATTTATATTATGAATCCACATGCCGCGATTTTTATTATCTACTTATTTATCAAACTATACTCAATGATAAGCAATAAAGGCAGATCTTACTTATCTTAGAATAAAATATTCAGTTGGTCCTGTATATTCGATCGGTGTGTGTTTTAAATTTAATTGACTTTAAAAACTAATATTAATTAATAGTTATTAATTATCTTGATAACCGTTTTAAATTAAGTTACACCTACATTTGGATTTTATTTATATTATATAAAAATGGGTAAGGATGCTGAATTTGTAACATTTTCTCATTGAAATAGTCGTTTAATCGTCTAAACATCAATTTCAATATTTTATCATATTTTTTGAATTGTTAAAACATTAATATTACATTACTAAAAAAATATATTCATTTAATTTAATTCTTTATTAGTTACTAATTATTTAAACAATCATTTAATGTTTGAATAGATTTTGTAATCCTAATTATGTATAACCAGTTAGCATGTTATAAATCCTAGAAGATATGTTTATGACCCCAATAAAACTTCACAGATATAAGACAACTGATTTAATTATTGCACAGTGTCGGCCTTAAATTCTACAATGTTATCACGTTATCAGTAAACTTCAACTATTTCATTAAAATGATTGAATTATAAATATAGAATACTTATGCTATTACAATCTGGGTATAAAATCAGTTATTTAATTTAGAATCCAAATTTCTAGATAAAAATAACAGTAGCTATACGTAATTAAGTCTATCTAATTTCTAAATTAAAATCTTAATAAAGCTCAAGTTCTAATTCTATATTTTTTTTAACTTGGTAGCTTAACTTATTCTGAAAGTCAATTTCACTTAATTAAAATCCATGTTGAACTCGATGAAAAGTATTTATTCAATTGGATATTTCCTGTAACTGCCCGTTTAATTAAATTGTGCGTGCATTAAAGGCATCAATTTAATAAAATTACCTCAATAGTGTAAATTGCTAAGGATGTATATTCTTTAGTGTTGAGCCGGCACGGTATTATCTTTCCTGTTGCATTTCTTAAATTTGAGTTTTACTTGCATTTGCTATAGAACATCGGTCAAGTATACTATTGAAAAATGTCCGAGAGTAATTCAAATCAGATTTTAATTGTTACTAAAATATTACTAATTAATGTTTTTAATTCGCAGGTGAAAAAAATGGACCGAACAATATTGCCATTTTATTGGCCGAATTTGTAGGAACAGGGCTTCTTTTATTTCTAGGTTGTATGGGTTGTGTAACAAATTATGAAACTATGGCTGTGCCACATTACATGCCTGCCCTTAGTTTTGGTCTTACTGTTATGATAATTATACAGGTAATATAAAAATAAATTGTACAAATATTTTAATAAAATTATAAATTTAGATGTTTGGACATATATCAGGAGCACATTTAAATCCAGCAGTAACAATGGTTACTGTTTTAAATGGAATGGTAAAATTGAAATCACTTCCATTTTATCTATTAGGACAATTTGCTGGAGCCATTTGTGGATTGGGTGTCCTTAAAGTAACATAAACAATAAAGAATATATTCTTGGTTTCTTGTTAAAATTTTGATTTTAGTTACTAATACCATCCGAATATTATGCTCAAGACTTTTTTAATGAATCCTTAAATATTACGGAGCATAAACAAGGATTGTGCACTACTAACATCCATTCTGGAATATCATCAGGACAAGTACGCTAAATAAACGTTTCAAGTAATTGTAATAATTTGAAAAATATTTTGCAGGGGTTTTTAATTGAAGTGATTATAACTTTTGTGCTAATTTTTGTTTGTTGTGCTATTTGGGATAAACGCAATGAAACGAAACAGGATTCTGTTCCTTTACGTTTCGGTTTTGTCATTTCATCGATTGCCATTGCCGCAGGACCCTTCTCAGGTGGCAGTATGAATACTGCCAGAAGTTTTGCACCAGCTTTATTGAATAATGATTGGGAAAATCAATGGGTAACAAATCTATATCAAAGCACAATGCTCATAATTTATATTTTCATTACTTTATTTTTAGATTTATTGGGTCGGACCAACTTGTGGCGCATTAATTGCCTATTATATGTATAAATACGTTTATGAAGTGCCAGAGGAATCAAAAGACGAATATGACGAAGTATCAATGAAGAATATCAATAACGCCAATGTCTAATACAATTGGAAATTCAATTTTAAAATAATAATAATTTAAATGACTCATATATGTATATAGTAAGAAAAAAAACGATACTTAATCAATTATAAGATTGAAAAAACTACTTGTATTAATATTAAAAGATGATTTGTTGAATAAGTAACTGTCGCAAGGACTAAATTTGATTCCATTAGTAGAAATTAATTTTCTTTTATAGCTACTGAAAGTGTTATTTTATTGGAAAGTGATAAAATAAATATCAAATATGGATCAAGAATTATTAATTAATACTATACAATTTTTCATACATATATGGTGGTGGAATATATGGTGGAAAGAAGGAATACACATTAATACATATAAAAAATTATATAATTAATACTTATTATCAGTGGTGTATTGATATAAAACGTATCCCGAAATATTACTTTACTTGATAAAAATAGAAAGAATAAAAAAATTTCGCGAGCAATACATCAATGATCAATACTGTTCCTGAAAGAAAAACACAAAATTAACAGGATAAAGGACCTAATAACGAAACCTATCTATATGAGGACTAAATCGCGGTACTAATAAATCGCGGGGACTCTGAAACGGAAAAGTATTTAACATACATGCATAATATAAATAGCTAAGAGGGTTCAGAGGTAGAGAGCGAAGGGAAAGAATTGTATAACCATTTTTATAACCGCTCATAAAATATTGCAAAAAAAAGACCTGCCTTTTTAGCCCTGCCTAACAACATTCCAGCTAATTCGCGATGTGCAGACCGTACGAACAAATATTATAACATCCATCGCGTTAATAGATCTGCACCAGGTGGCAAACGATTTGCCCAATGTACATGTGACTCTAGGGTCGCCTAACTGGCTCACCTAGCTGTATCACTAAAGCTGCAAGGAAAACATGATTAATACATAATAAATATTTAGCAAACGGACGACGCGAAATTAAGATGAGCGATTTTAGGAAGCGCGGCACGGCTGTCAAAATAATAGAGATTAATGAGGATTATGATTATTCAAACGCACGCAAATCACTACGCGGTTGGCTTATATGCGACTGCTTTACAACGACTAATATTAAAAATAGATTATCAAAAGCAAACAATTCTAATTACATAAATAATTTAATTAAAACATTTATTATTTATCGACCGTCGCGATTTTTTTATTTGGTGCTGCATAAACGAAAAAACAAATTAAATTAAAAAGTACGAATCAATTAAGTTCGATACTTCCAATTTAGCATGTCAATAATACTTATTTGGATTTTTCATATAATGCAAACCTCTCAGTTACCTAATTTTTTCATCAACCCACATAGGTGACAGAGTGCAAAACATTATATGACACGAGTTAAAGAATTTATTAATCTTGAAAAATGAAGCTATAATCAATTCAATCTATGCAACACTTTGTAGTTGTATTTAAAACAGTATCAAAAGGGTTTTTAAGAAACGATTTAATCAAAATTAATACGCGAGTTTCTATTTGCGACCGAAATGACTACAATTACGAAGGGCCACTAACTTGGCCTGAAGCAACAACAAGGGACGTGTTGAAGACACGGGGACACAAATCGGCTTCATATGCCTTCACTATAAGTTTTCTACTTACTTTGACTGGCATCTTGGCGTTCGATTTCATTGAATAATTTCCAATTATGATACAACTAATTGAAGTACTATAGCAAGTAATCAGTTAAGCGATAAATTATCTCGTTAACTCATTACATATTTACTTGAAAGCAAATCGCGATTATTCAATGAGTGTTGAGGGGACTAGCCACTTACCAATGGACAACAACGCCATAAGATGCTCGAATACATTTGTGATATAAAAACACAAATGTACACCAGCCCTGTATGAGTTTGTTGTCCATCGCAATTAACCAGAACTTTATCTTAAAGTAGCACCGAGGGTGCTACTCGCCGCAAAGTGTCTGGCTAAAAGGGCATCACCCGTACCTACCTGAAATCCGCTCCTTGAAACAGGGATGGCCCACGTCTGTCTCTAAGAAGGATGCGTTGAAATTTTTCCGCTTCTCCCACGGCGGGAGCTTGTAGCTTGAAGTTCTCGCGATGACATCCTTCCTTCTTGGGTAGACCGAACCCCTTAATCCATCACTATTTTGGGGGTATAAAACGCACTCGACCAAACTTTTAAATTTAATTATACATTGCCATATATGCCATGTGATAATATCCCTTTTCTCGCGTCTATCTGTTTATTTGTTTAAAGTACAATCGCGCACTTCACTCGATCTTCGCAAGCATCCCACGCGCGAAGATGGATCGTGCTTACGCTTTTAAAATTGCCTCGCGCCCGCACTTCATTCGCCGCGGCTGGATACGCAAATTCGCACCCCGCACTACCTATTTTCATTTCGTACTTTCCCTAACTGATAACGTACTGCCCTAACAGGTGAAGGGAGCCAGGTCACGACTCTCCTTCGATAGCTATCCGAGAAAGCAAAGCTAATCGCGAACTGGAGCTACACACCTCGGAACAATTGGAACCCTTGGGGGTGACTTGAAGAGGCCTAGAACAAAAAGAAAAACGAGTAATTTTGCTCCGCACTTGTTGGTATATGCCCAAAGCATGTAATCTGTTGTATGTCTCTGTGTGGGTCAGTATGACATAGAACTGGAA
>JASKGN010020193.1:0-18627 GCA_030556245.1 Falagria sp. GC000072 | reverse complement strand
GGTTGATAGCACATTTAATCTAAAGTATTTCCACATTTATTACACTTCAACGCCAGTAAGAGTTTTTTCATCGTTAGTTTCATGTCATTTTTTAAACTAACTACAACTCGCAGGTGTCTTTCCACAATCGGCAGTAAAACGTATAAATTTTAGAGCCGCCGTTTCACTCGTAAGACTTTTATCAAACGAAACGACTCATGTAATAAAAGCTTGTATAGTTGTACTTTCCTGTAGCTATATCTCGTCTTGGTTCGTTTCCTTCACATGCACAAAGTTCTTCTTCGAGCGTGTAAAGTGTATGTTTAAATTCAACAAAACTGGGTCTCGAATGGTTAGAAAACGAGGAAATTAACAAAAGAGATAAAAATTATCCTTGCTTTTTCTAAAGATTATAAAGAAATCATCACAAAAAGAAATGATGAGAAAGAGCAAAATAGAGTAGCAAGAAGATTAAGTCCTTGACGTTTATGACCTTTTCTAATAATTAATGGTCTCGGATGGGTACTTCCTGCAGGGTGAAAGGATGAGAGACGATGTTGTGGTATAAATAGACCTTCATCAGGATTGTACAACTTGATATATTTGCGTTGCAATTGTGCAATCGATGTTTTGCTATATTACTCGTGTAGTTTTCATTAATTTTATTTATCTTCTAAAAGCTCCGAGCAAATGGATTGTAAATCTTCTAAAATTCACAGAATAATTGAACCACGTATGATAACACAAGAATATTATTGCTTGTCTTATTTAAGGAGAAATACAAAATGCCATAGTGGAAGTGTGAGTATTCCTGACATTACAAAGTGAAACCAATCCTGAAACTGAACCTCGCGCAATATGAGGACAGAAGCAATGAAAATAGAAAAGAGGGTACATGTGATGCATCGTTCTGGAATAGTCCTTTATTCATGTACAACCACATTGGAAAAATAGAATGGTTGGTTATGCACCGTGAAAGCAACCAGACTTGCAACCGGAGAAAGAGAAATTGTAGTGTTCAACACCGCAAAATCCTACACAACTTTCCTTTATATTTCCGCAACTGTTGTGTCTGTATTCGCTATTCTGTAGGCTTCGTCGCCTCGGAGTATTATACAGACTTCTATAATCGATAACGTCTCGCGTGCATTTTCATTTTCCATTTGATGGAAAAATAGAATTGAGATGCTATGACGAACGGGATGGAATTCTTAAGTCTCCATAAACATTTATTTTTCGAATTATTTTAAATAAATTTTAAAAAAAGGTTTTATTGAATTTATTTATGGTTTGTAATTTTTTAAAATTGGTTTTAGAGAATTTTATTGATAATAAATAAATTGTTAAGGATTACAACGTAAAAAAAATAAAATTGATATCGTTAATAGTTTGGGAGATATTTGGTTTTGAAATTTAGGAGTGTTAACTGCGCACGGGACACGGTCTGACTGTAGTAGAGGGGATACGGCGCTCAGCTTACTATGCCAACTCGGCGCGGGACTAATACACCCGTGCATCCTAAAATTATTTTGCTCATATCTTCTAAACCTTTTAACCGATTTTAATGAAATGTTCAATATTTAATTCTAAATACTTATGCTATAAAATTCCCACATAATTTTTTTAAATTTTTTTACAAAATAATTTATATTGAATTCTATACAAAGACTTCATTTACATAACTAACTCATTAGAGTTGAATTAGTATTTCGATTGATTGCAGCGCTCCAAATACGTTAAAGAGTATTGTGTAGGCATTTGAATAGATTCAATTTGCTCTTCTTCGTTTTGTATCAATTCGATAATGTTTATCAATTCAACTGAATTTGCTTCATTCGCATTTATTCGTTTTCACAATCTGTGGAAGTTCTCACAACAAAGAAAAGGAAGGAAATACAACTTTGAAAGGTTAAAGAATATAAAAACTTTAAAACTCAAAAAGGAAGGAAAGTGTTTTTTCATTTCAAGATTGGTTATAACATTGATTAGGATAGAGTCATAATATGAGATTGAATCGAGTATTTGGTTCGAAATGAATATTGTCGGCATTTGGCAACAGTCGAAATGAACTGAAAACTACTCTCATAAATTTTGATGGCTTTATTTTATGAATGCTGACATAACATAATCCAATTTTTCAAAACATGATAAAACATATTTCGATAAATTTTATTTGTTTTTAAATGAGAGTTAATCTTTTATTTTTAGGTATGAAACTACTGAAAAGTTTATGCCAAACCACTGAAGGGCTTATATCCTGTCAGAAGCTTATTTCATTCTGACAAAGTATTAGTATTATTGTAAGCTCAATATAACAAGCTTCAATGCAAACTCAACTTTAATTAATGCCCAATTTATAAAGGATAATCATATTAATCCTTTTAGTATAATATTCGTGGAATAAGTTGGGAATAGTTGGGAATTCTAAGAAAATGAAGAAAATTGATATCATAGATAATCAGAGCAATAGTAGTAAAGTCAACAATAACAAGGCAACAAGGAATAAAAAATGAAGACGAAAGAAGGAATAAGGAAAAATAGACAGGAGTAGTGCCTCGAGGGACGTAATAAGGCAGATAGCTGCTGGGTGTCGTTGTTAAGGAAGGTTGAATGGACAGGAATAACGATCTCTTGCTTTCTTCGGTTTTAGTTTGTTCAAGATGAAGTGTTTTTTATATTATTTAGAACACGACATTGATGGGGATAAAATAAACAGGCATTTAATATTTTCTAGCGTTTTTATGGTGGCATCATAGGCGTGACAGGCGCGAAATTTTTAACCAATTGCAAACGAAATTTTTTTGTGGTACGACAACAATTTTATTGTTCTAAGAAAACATCTGGGATTAAAGATTAATTTGGATTTGATTAAAACAACCCGCAATAACGATTATTACGTTCGCGAACATCAAATGCAATTGATACCAACACAAAAAGTTTAATTAAATGGAAATTAGCCGGTTTTTCATACGGAAGTTCCCAATCATGTTTATTAAAAAAAAAAAAGCTACAATTACAAAAACATTGGCTGCATGCCAGATTAGCTTGTGGTTAATTGGATTTTAATCTTTTTTAATTGCTTACATTATTACCAACATTTTTAACAGATGTTTTCATTATTTTCATTTGATTCTACCCAAAATTAAAAAGGAATTTTTATCTTTTTGTCTTTTAGGTGAAAAAATGAAGAATTTTTTGGAAGAACCCAAAATAATGGAAACTATAGAAATTCAAAGAGAAAAGGTATTAGGGCGTGGAATCAACAAAACGTCGAAAAGTCTACTGAAGCTGGGAAAACCTAAAAAGCTTGCGGCGAGCGTGAAAAGCCAACGGATTGCCGGGAAAGCGTGCTATTGCGAATGCGTGCTAGCTGTCGATATTCGCAAAACTGTTGAAGTGTCAGGAATGTTGGTTTTTTTACGTTCTAGGATTTACGTTCTAAAAGATAGCAAAAAACACAAAACGAAACGAAAGTCTTAAGATAAAAGCTAAAGTTTTTTGTTAAAGAATTCTATTCTAGGATAATTAGGATAATGAGTATTTCAACTTAAGTTAAACTACAAAGAAACGTTTGTTTTAGTTGGTGTCTTGTTTGCTATTCGTCTTAGCTCGATTCAACAGGGTTTTACATGATCCTTGCACTTTATATGTATATTAAGAGAAAACATTTAACTTCGTCGGTCTCAGCATTAGCTCAAAAGTGCTTGCGATGCTTTAACAGCCAGTTTTAACTACTTGTAACACTACTTGTTGGGTATAACTCTTTATTACCTGCTTTGAAGAGGAAAGACTCTCAGGACATTTAAACATTATTAATTTACACTCGACTCTCCAAACTTTTCAAAGCTTGATTTCTTTTTGTAGAATTGGAATCCTTAGAGTACGTTTTTCATTTTTTTAATAAAAAACAAACCTCGCAATGAAAAATATTGACAAGCACCAAACCAAAACAAAAACTGGGAAATTTTTGTGGTGACTGTTGAAATATGAACGAAAAAAGATCTGTCAACGTATTCGTTTTATCCCAGTTTCACATTTTCCAATTTCCTTCACAGATTCATTCCGCAGCCGTTACCTTACCCCAATTTTTTCCACCTGTACACCACATGTGTCGAAATTTATGTCTTTATCCAAATCGATAAAAAATCTAATTCTTATCTTTCTTGTTTCAGATATGACCAAAAAACAAATTTGAAATTCTGGAAGTTAAGGAATAATGATGAGAGATTCACGACAAGGTTGTTCTCCAAGTACACCGCCATATTCTTCTTATCCACATTCACCTTACATTCGTCGAATATCACCTCCAGGCAGTCCAGCACCAAAAAAATGTTGTTACGAACATAAAGAATTGACCCTGCAACAAGGCCAAGCATCATTTTTATGTTGTTGTTATACATGTCCGAAAAGATCTTCAACTTCAGTTTTAGCAACAATAGCAGTTTGTTGTTTAGTATTGGGATATACTATCCTTGGAGCTTTTATCTTTATGGCATTAGAAGGTGGTTTCAATCAACATGATACTGCTGTAGCTGCTTCCAAATCAGCCCCTAAATCAACTGCAACTTCAGGTGTTTCATCAAGTACAAGTTTAACTGGATTCGTTGGTAATTCAGGAGGCACTTCTTCAAATATGAATTTGAATCTGGAAAATTCCAATAATAATCCTACAAAACAAAATCTGATAAATACCAATACAAAACGAACTACAAATGGGGGAGGTTTAGTGGGAGATTTAAGATCACAAACTGTGGATAGATTATGGTCAATCACTGAAAACTTAAACATTCTCTATAGAGAAAATTGGACGAGATTAGCAGCTGAAGAAGTTATGGAATTCCAAGAAGCTTTGTTTAGGGCTTTAAGGAATGGGGATGGGTATATTAGCGATGGGCATTTTTTATATAACCAACCCCCACATCGATGGACTTTTAGTTCGTCGTTTTTATATTCTTTGACTTTGATTACAACAATTGGTAAGTAAAACCTTATAAGAACATTTAACATAATTTAAGTAATTATAGTTAAGTAACTTACGAATTAGAATTCATCTTAATAATTGGAGTTGGTTCAAAACAGTTTTGAGACTTAAATGTTAAATAGCTTAGTTATTATTTGTTAAGCAATAGTTTGTAATAGTTAGTAATACTTGCAAATGATGTAAGTAATTTTGGTAATGTACTCGCGCGTGCTGTACTATTAAAGCTTAGGTGTTTCTAGAGTTTAGTCGAGGGTTTCAACAAGAGAGCAAAATGCAATATGTACTCTAAACACACCTAAACATTACTTTCTAGTCAAGGGTAAATACAACCTTTGAAATTGACTTAGTTTACAAACTAACGCCGGTTTAGAATTTCCTATTGTGAAAATTAAATTTTTAATTTCTAGACCCTATATACCTTACTAAGTTATCCTTTAAATAAACATGCATTTCTATTTTCCTAAAGGATAAGAGAAGAGAAGTTGTTGATGCAAAATTGTTAGTTACACTTTCTCATACAAAACTAAAACTGAAACTTGTTTAAATAGTATCTAAGTACTTATGTTATTATTACTAAAATAACTAACTTACCTCATGGGAAAAATCTTCAAAAAACAAACAAGAAGTAAATACTAAACTGTTTCTCCTTACCTTACATTTTTATAGTTTCTATTCCTTTAATAAGAGTTTTCTCTAAGGATAAAACAAATTTAACAAAAGTAGTTATAGCTTATTACAGTTTTCTCTTCTTTGGCATCTTGTAGTTTACGATATGACCCATTGGAAGAGACTTGTTTACAAATATATACTTTTCTCCCCTATAACACTCCACTCTCCAAAGTTTCCTAGTTAAACACAGATCTTGATAAAAAGTTGCAAAAGTGTCCCGCTCTTCTGAATTATTGAGACATTATTACCTATTACCTACAAGATCAGAAACTCATAGAATATTTCATTAGTAATATTATTATTTATTAATATACTGTACTTAGGATAATGCCACAAAAATATTTTCTCTTTGAAACAAAAGAAAAACAGTTTTCATGAAAGAAAAGAAGCGTTTGCCATGCAGTTTTCTTTCTGCACTGATTTTAAGTAGTATTTTATGCATAATGAGAGAACGTGACTCGAATGTTAATCCAGAAACGCCGCATTAGGTCCTCGCCAAGCTAGTTGCAAAAGATTTTCCTTCATAAATATTGAAATATGCCAAGAGGAAATTCTTTCTCTTCGTAAATTTTCTTCTGTTCGTGTGTTTCACATTTTAATCATGATATTTTGAACTTGTTTAGCTTTTATTTTGTCAAAATATTACCTGCTTCCTTATAGATAAGTAAATAAATAAATATGAAGAAAATATTTTGTTGAAGGAAATTTTCATTGTTTCTCCATTTTCGGGAGAATTTGAATTTTTCCGAGACGTGTCGTGCTTGAAAAATCGGAAAATTTAAAAGTTGGAAAATTGAAAATATTTTAAGTGGGAAATATAAAGCATCTAATTGGGACCAAAATGTGTTAAATTTTACTCTAGCTCCAACGCTTTTCCTTCTACAGGAATTTTCCTGAGACGTGTCAGGCTAAAAAATCGGAAAATGTCAAAGTCGGAAAATTAAAAATATTTTAAGTGGCCAATATAGAGCATCTAATTGAGACAAAAATGTTTCAAATAAATTTTACTCTAGCTCTAACGGTTTTTCTTCTACAGGGATTTTCCTGAGACGTGTTCAGGCTGGAAAATCGGAAAATTTCAAATTTGAAATTTTCAAATGAAATTAAGCGCATCTTATAGAGTGTCTAATTGGGATTGAAAAGTTTTAAATAAACTTTTTTCTATCTATCGCGGTTTTTCTTCTATACGAATTTTCCCGAGACGTGTCTAGAGTATGTCACGCCAATACTCGCACAGGCCTCGCCTCAGTATCACAGCGTCAGTAAGTACTCGGAAAATTTCAAAGTCGGAAAATTGAAAATATTTTAAGTGGCCGATATAAAGCATCTAATTGGGACCAAAATGTTTCAAATAAATTTTACTCTGGCTCCAANATTTCAAAGTCGGAAAATTGAAAATATTTTAAGTGGCCGATATAGAGGATCTAATTGGAACCAAAATGTTTCAAATAAATTTTACTCTAGCTCCAATGGTTTTCCTTCTACAGGGATTTTTCTGAGACGTGTCAGGTTGGAAAATCGTTAAATTTCAAATTCGGAAAATTAAAAATATTTTAAGTGACCGATATAGAGCAGTTAATTGGGACCAAAATATTTTAAATAAATTTTGCTCTAGCTCTAACGGTTTTCCTTCTATAGGGATTTTCCCAAGACGTGCCAGGCTGGAAAATTTGAAAATTTCAAAGTTAGAATTTGGACCTCGTTCCAAGAGGGTTTTGCAGAGCATCTAATTAGGATCACAAACTTTCAAATAAACTTTTTTATAGTTAAAGCGGTTTCCCTTCCATACGAATTTTTCGAAGATTTGTTTTCTAAAAAATAGAATTCAAAGAAGTAGCATATTATTAAATTTGTTTTTCACACAAAATGAACAATAAAATGCCGATGACGATGTAATAAAAAGTGGGTAGTATAACATGCAAGTGAATTGAGTAATTAACTTTTGACCGTAGAGCAAATTCAGTTCGTTGTACTATTACTGATGCAATAGTTTGGCTCTGTATGCAAAACGCCCTCGCGATTGCCAGCGATAGGATCTATCACCCCTTGATATTGCATCCCCTGGAACATCCCAACATTTGCATCGTATTTCGCGTATGCATCCACATTCCAGACGCAATCTCAAAATGCAATCTAATCAAGCGTAATGCTCTTGTTATATAGACGCGTATTGTAATATTGACTCCATTTTCCATTTAGTCACAATCATATCGATTGCAACTGATATTTCCTAAACCAAAAAAACATTTCATCAAAATATGAATTTTTATAAAAATTTGTTTGTCATTGTTATTTGCCAAGTTTAAATTACATCGAACTCTCGACTATAGACAGTGTTATGATGAATAAATCATAGTTTGTAAAGTTAACTATTGAAGTTTAATACTTGCATGTTGTGCATTTGATCAGTGCAGGACTATCCAGACGATTAGATCGTTCATTACGTCCACGTTCCGGACATTTCACGAACCGGAAGCGGAATAGATAGAGAGATGTATTCCGATGCGCTAAATGCACTCGAATGATACGCCTTGCTGATTGCAAGCAGTGACGTCGTCTCGTGGCATCAGGCAGCATTGGCAATGATACGTATGCAAATCACGCTTGGGTTCACTCATCTGTGTAGAAAACGTCTATAATCCGGAATGTCATCTCCCGGCTTTTGACTCGTCTCGGTATATTCCAAATCTTTTTTTTGTATTTAATTAAATAAGTCTTAGGACTTTATAATATTATTAAGTTTAATAAATGCAAACAGCAACAAAAGAAATTTCTAACAGAGCAAATTTTAATGCTGAACTCCGGGAATATTATGAATATTTATTGCTTGCTTGGTTTAAATGGGTAAAGCTCGTTTGCTCCAACGCTTTCATATCTAGCTGAGATCGATCTAGAGGAAAAGTCTTAAGGAAACACAAGCACGAGCGTACAATCTTTGTAAAGCGAAAACTCGGCTGCATTCGCTTTATCCAGGTGAAAAACTCGAGCTGTATGCGCTTTTGCACTTTTTCTTATTTTGCTTTTCTTCCTCTTTAAATGTTGTTTTCTTTACATAGTTTATGCAAAGCTTTGCATTTTGTACTTTAACATTCATCATATTTTCATTCACTCTGGAAATCTTTTAAGTTCTAAAAGAAATTTTTTATTAAAATGTTTTATTCAATTAGAATTCTAGTTTTTTTGTGTAATTTTCCATATGAGAAATGTGAAAATGTCTAGTGGAATCGCCATTATCCTAGAAGTAGTTGGTTCAGTCAAACGCAGCCCACTAACGGAATAAATTTGCAAGATTTTAGGTGGCCACCATGATACGAGCCATAACTAACCGCACTTATCTGCATATTATCATCACGTAAAACATGATTTTCGTTTCTATCATAATAATAGTAGTATCATGAGCGTGGAAAATTGATATTTAATGTGGTGCTTTTAAGTTTATGTTGTTTGATACGTACACGTTTGATGTAAATCAACATTTACGCTTGTGAATTATGGAATAGTTTGAACATGAATTAAAAATGGCTTTGCGGAGTGTGTGTGGATTATAGAGATAAGGGAGTAAGTTAATAGTTGTGGTTTGATGGAAAGCACTTATGTTACATAAAGCATCTTGTAACTTTACCACAAGTTCAAGGATCAAATATCATGAACTTCGTATCTAAAAATTGTTAATCTGTATTATTCAACAAATTTTCCAATTTTCTTCTGATGAAATGAAAGTCCAATAAAAATCTACAGTATATTAAGTCAACCATGGAAAATCGAATCAAATCCCGAAATTGAAAAGTAAACTGCAATTGAAATGAAACCAAATAAATGAAATAGACTCCTGGCGTGAGACTCGAATCGGGAAAATTAAGGATAATGAACTTCAGCTTCTTCCCAAATAAAAATCGAGAAAAAAAATAAAATTGCAAAAATCCCACCTTTGAAACTTAAATTAAACTTTAAAACTACAATTGCACCGATAAAAACTCATTTATAGTATACTTTAAACCATCTTAAACTTTTAGTTAGTTGAACTTTTCCCAAAGCGAAAAATCTGCTGACAACTCGGATATAAAATCGAATCGCCTATTAAACCAACATCCGCAATCACTTCAATAGTTTTAATTGGAATCATTTCTCGCTTCCCTTTTCTTTCATCTTTTCGTTTCTCTTTTTAAGACCAACCACCATGTCCGAATCATATTTTCCATTGTTCGCTAGAATTTTTATATATATGTCATTGTCGTCGTCAGCATTTTCACACAATTTTCTCTTACGCCACGTCTTCATCGTTACTTCTCCACAAGAATGAATCTCCTTGTGTTTCTTCGCAATTTTCAATGTGTTTCATTCGTTTTCATTTCGCTGCGTTTATATTTCATTTCCCGAGCGTTTTCATGCTTCGCATACGTGCGACACACACATAAACTGGAGAATTAATTATTATGTAAGTCTTTTGTTACTTGACTTGTATTTGCTTATACTTTTCTTTAATGCAGCAATTTCTTCTTTCATTTTCTGCATTCTTTTTTTTGATGATATTCTGAAACAGAAAATAAGTATTTTTAAACTCTGACTAAATTTGTAATAACAAAATTCACGCTTGAAGAACAAAACAGTGCGATTTGCGTGATTATATAATTGCTAGTTGGAAATTCACTTGATGCACATTGTGCCGACGGCTGATTTATGCACATCTCATTATTGCTGCGTTTGTTTACAACATGTTAGCGGTAATTTATTATATGGGATACTTCAAGCGCACGTATCAACAACATAAGCCGTCTATCTACTTCTAGTCCATCGATTCTGCATCAATTTCGCATCAATTTCCAATTGTGGCTAATTTTTCCTGGACGTGTCACTATATTGGAGTTCTTGACACTTATGCCATTCCAATGTATCCCTTTTTTAACAAATATAATAGGTGATACATCATATTTTGTCAAGCAATGTTTACATTATGATTTTATACCCCTTTTTTGCTGAAAAATAAAACAAAGAATCGCTAGTTTCGCGGAAATAATGAAATATTTAGCAGAAACGAGCGGAAAATTGGGAAATTTATGTGTTTATTTTATACGCAGTCATATATCATCGAAACCTCTAAGTTGTTTCATTCGTTTCCAATTCATCCTTACTTGTACTGGTGTAATGGTGGCTTTTCCAAAAGCGGTTAGAAAAAATTCTTATATATATAATGCATTTGTTGGTCTGGTGCCTCCGGCGTAGGGAAAACACCCGGACGAATTCAGTGTTTCAAAGCCCTGTGCATGGAAGGCAATAACAGGACAACGATTTGTTCAAAAAGCGTCGCACATAAATTCCATACATTGTTTCGTTGAATTTTTTTCTCTTTTTTCTCTTTACTTTGCAAATATCCCAAGAACTATGATTTATTTATTGTTTTGACATTAAAAATCACCAAAAAAAAAGATAATAGAATATATCCTTCATGCCTTGTGCTTTTATCTTTTGTCTGTCCATTAAGTTTTTTCCAGGCTTTACTTAACTCACTCGCAAGTCGAGTGTAACATTCTCCATTTAGCAAAGCAGCCGTAGGAAAAAATCAAGCGGGTATAAGTTCAGTCGTAGTGGATGAACTGCGTGGTCGTAAAGGATGTGCGAGAGGCGGTTGTAAAAAGGCCCAATAAAGCAGCCATCCATCCGTCCCCGCATCCAAGCAGCAAACGAAATGAAATAAGGAAGGAATAGCTGCGGCGACTTGTCGTCTCGACTCGACTTGATTCAATTTCGCTTTCTTGCCACGGAGAGCTTTGCAACGAACGAACAGGCTTTCCCCTTCAACTGCAAGGAAAAATACGGAACGACTTTGAATAAGAAAAGTGTCCGCGTAGCGCACAGCTTTCTACAGTAACCTTTCATCAAGTTCAGGACAACACCGAGAGGATAGTGTATCACACTGGAGGATGTATAGTTGGTGATACAGTGGTTGAATTATTCATGGAATAACGAAATGTAATGTAAAGCATCTGAGGAAAGATGTGGTCATGACACGGTTTTCTTACTTTTACATTTGTTACTAAGCAGGTTGAGCAAAGAGCAAAAAGTCGTCTTAGGGCAAGTTGGAGTGGGTATAAGTTTGAGTACTGGAACAAAGACTGCGTTTAAGGTCGGGTAGGTAGGAGCCCGCTTGGATAGGTAGGAGCTACCTAGGGCAGGTAGGAACCCGCCAGGGCCGGTAGCAACACGTTAAGGCAGGTAGGAGCACACAATTTTTTGTACAAAACCTACCCCAAGTTGTCTTCTAATTTCCAATTTTTCCATCTTTTTCCTTCCAACTTTTTTATTTGTTTTCACATGAGTAACATTTTACGCTTCCACCTCCAACTAGTGAAAAGTTTCTTTATCATTCTGTTCGACCTATTTCAGTCTGCTCGAGCATTGTCTTTTCAATATTTCATTCGATTCGTTACTGGCTCATTCCGTCCCATAAGTTTCATAACGAAGCACTTCCCATTTTCCCACTTTCAGTCCCGAAACTTGTCTGCGTACCGACAGATCACGACTTTACGAACAGAGTTCGCCAAGGCAAACATTGGCTGTTATCTAGACCTTCCTGTGCTTTTCAATATCTTCTTCTTGACCTGACCGCTCCCATAACCTCGAGAACTCAGTCTTTTTAATATTTCCACCTCGTTAACACTTCTATTGTTTTTCTTTCATATTGAAAGTGTTGCTTTCGTTTTTGTTTTTAATATATTTTAGAATTCTCAGTTGCAAAATAGCTCCTAAACTTAATTTACTAAATTTCTCCATTTTCTTTGGTCATGCACCGAGTAGTTATCCATCTTTTGAGTAAAATTCACCCAGGCGGAAAGTCATTATGAGCGAAGGTGCATTTTAGGGTTTCTCAAGGATATTTATTGTATTGCTAGCTCGATTTTACATGCGCTAGCAACTCGGAAAATTAATGCTTTACTTTCCTTTTCAATGTAAACTTGCTTTTTGTTATGTTAGTCCCTTTTTAAGTCGCTTTAATTCCATGTAGTAATTAATAAATATTTATTTATGTTTTATCTTTTTAGAAAAAAAAACATAAATTTGTAATTTTTTTCTTTTTACTCCTTTCATTCCATTTCGACCATTGATAACGACCAAAGAGTGAAATTAATTTGTCCCAAGTGGAATTTCGGTGGATGTATGATGGCGTGAAAGCAACTCTACTTTTTCCTTCGTTATCAATACGTCTCGACATAAGAACCGATAAAAAACATCCGCGAGTCTGACTGGAAACCCTGAAAGTAGAAAAGTTTAAGTGCGCGTCGTTAATCTTGCTTCAAACATTTATGAATGTATGAAAATTTATTTCGCTCCTTGGGGTGCGGCTCCGGGTCATTGGAATGGGCAAAAATGAGGATATACGAAATGAAAAAGCTGATGAAGAACTTTCCTAAGTAAAGAAATCTGAATGTAACGCAAATAATTTTTGAATGCCTCGGGAAAATATTTATTTTGTTTTGAATTTATTGAAAATTTTTAAATCGCCTCAAAAAAGAAGAGAGTAATGAAATTTAATTTTGAGTTAAGAGAATTAAACAATGTAGAGGTTTATATTAATTTTCCCTTTTGTTTAGACACTGTTTAATATCCAGAAAACTCATTTGCATTTCCCTAGGGAAATTGAATTGAATTTAATCATGCGATAACATGACAGTCTTAATATTAATTCTATAGCTTTTTTTGAAAAAAAATGAAAAGTCAACAAGGATTTTATCAATTTGTTCACTTCAAATTGGATCGGTTTACAACTGGAAACTGGTACTTGAGTGGCAGGTAGTTTGGAAAATGGGGAAATCACTGGAAAATAAGAAGTACCCACAATAAGTTTAACTTCACTATGCACACATCACCGAAACTGCATCGCGACGGAAATTGATATTACAATGCTTCTGCAACTGACAGCAACTCTATTTCCTTATTTCTATCTTACTTAAAACTTTTGTTTTTGAATACTTGTTGGATTATTTTCTGTTTTTAGCGGAATCTTTTGTGGTTTCTAACCTTGCAGAATTAGTAGTATGGGTCAGTTTATTTTGAAGGGGAAGGAGCAGATATCTGTCATCAAAATTTTTAAAAAGTTTATTTGTTTGAAAAATGTTTATATTTAGTTCACAGAAGAAATAAATTTTAATTTAATAAATTGTTTAAAAACTTATGGGCAGTTTATTTTAAGAAAAACAGAAATTTAAGCAGAATTAGTATTATTGGGTGAGTTTATTTTGAAGGGGAAGAAACATGAGTTTGGAATCAAATTCGGCAAAGTTTAATTTAATTTATAATTCTTTTGTATATTTATTTCATTGTACTAATTTATTTTTTGAAATCTTTTTAAAGATTTAAACCAAATGTGAAAACAATGTTAGCAAAATTAGCTTTGTTCACTTTTGGAAGAGTTCATTTTCAAGGGGGAGAATTATCTCTGATCTCAGTTTTTGAAAAGTAAAAAAATTACAAAATTCAATTCTTTTTAAAAGTTTTGCAAATTTAATTAATAAAATTTTATCATAATCCAAATTTTAATCTACTTTTCTTCAATGTAACAGAGTTTTAAAAGTTGGGCAAGTTTATTACGAAGGGGAGGATTTATATATCCGTCATCTAAATTTTTTTTAAAGTTTATTTGTTTTTAAAAGTTTACGTTTACTTCAGAGTAAAAAATAAATCTGAATTAAATAAATTGTTAAAAGCCTTAAGGGCAGTTTATTTTAAAAAAGCAGAAATTTAGACAGAATTAGTATTATTGGATGAGTTTATTTTGAAGGGGAAGAAACTTCAATCTGAAAACAAATTTGGCAAAGTATAATTTAATTTTTATTTCTTTTGTAGATTTATTTCATTTTGCTAATTAATTTTTAAATTTGTTTTAAAAATTTAAAGAAAATGTAAAAACAAATTTAGCAAAATTAGTTTTGTTGACATTAGGAAGAATTCATTTTGAAGGGGAAGAATCATAATATGACATTTATCTAAAAAAAATTTCTAAAACAAGTGAAGTCCACAGTGTGTTTCAATAAATATCAATGTGAAGAAAACTCTCAAAAAGGAAAGATTGAAATTTATAGCATATAAGAAGTTTCGAATTCAATGTACATCCCACATCTTAAACTAAGATAGCAAGAGGACACAGAGCGACAAAAAGTTAAGCATATTACAAGCAACAAACGCGTACAAGAACGTGGTCCTACACAGCATGCAGCATTAACACGAAGGGAAAATGTAATTAACTTTGGAATTTACGAGCGACACATCTCGCTCGATGTCGGCGAGACGCATAAAACACAATTTTCGATATAATCAATATACACGCGCACATATCGTCCTTTACGACGTGCCACAGACTTCATAAAAAAAGTGCGCTTGGACATCGTCGAGTTTTGGGATTAATATCGAGGACAATATGACTAACAATGCTCCCACAGACAATAAACAACAAAAGCGACCGATATCTTGAAGATATCTGGGAGTTATTAGGGTTGTGATGGTGCACATTATGTTTTTGTCGTCCGCTTGAATTCGAGTCTAAAATTTCGATTAAATTGGAAGCTGGCACGACCTCCGACGTCGTTGTGGAAATTAATGTGTTTGACTTGGATTTAGTTAGAAATTTATTGCTTTATGTTTTTTAATATTAAATATATTAATTTTCTTTTGTTTCAGGCTTGATTTTTCGCAAAAGTTATAATTTACATTGATAATCAAATTTCAAAGTTGATTGCGCTCATTGCTTCTAATTAGCAGTGTTAATGGGGTTGAAACTTCGTCTCTTTGCCAAAAATCCTTGAAGAACGAAAACTCCAAGGGAAACTTTTAATTAAACAAGCGTCGGTTCAAATCTTAATGATTTCCATTAGCTGCTATTCGAAAAAGTGTTTCACCTGAACAATTAAAATTAATTAGGCCTACCGCACGAAAAATTAAAATATTTTTTTCGAACAATTTCCGAGTGGAATATAAAATTGAAAATTCACGTAGCACTCATCAAATAATACTCATCGTGGAGTTTCCTGCAATTTCCGGTTTCTCACATACGGAGTCAAGGGGTTGAGAGAATTGGTTCTGCCGTGGTTTAAGTTTAATTATTAATCATTCGCAGTCACGTACTACCCACATTTCAACGCTGGCGGTTTCACACTTTGAAAATTTCCCAACGCGCTTACACGCATAATTTTTCCATTTAGAATATTGGAAGAATTTATTATTCTATTAATAGTTTCATTGGTGAACATCTGCTAGCATCATTTTTGCTTTCAGATCATGTTTTTTGTAATTAAAAAAAAAAACAGGACCTAAGAACCAAAAAGTAAAAAAGTAGAAATTAAAAATTAAAACGAAAAAGAGAAAGAAAAAAATTCTGCAGTCATGCGTAGCTTATTAAATGAGAATTAGATTTAAAGGAATAATCCAGAAGAAAAGCGAGGAATGTAGAAAAGGATTTTTCATGGGGGATGGTACTTCTAAGTCGAGGGTAAAAAATGTGAGAGTATAAAATATGACGACTGCCGAGGAAAGTAGGTGAACCTGAAGATGCGTTTCGATATTGCTTGGAATCCAATTCGAGAAATTTTAAAATTCAGTTTTTCATAAAAGGAAGAAAAATCGAGGACTAAGTCTAGAACAAAACTAATTTTATGCCATTTATTCCATTGGAAATTTAACTTTTTCTAGGCTTTTGTTTTTATTTCTATTATGAGAAAAGACATTTTTCGCATTTCTCTTTTGACATTTTGACAGGTTCAAGGATGTAACCTCCCCAAGAAAATAAAGTAGCCTGTCGCAATCCTTTATTCAATTTCTGTATTTCGACGTGTTTTTCAAGCATAACGATCAAAACTATAATAATTCTCGATTCGCACACTCGGCCCGTTTATTTGCTGCTTTGTTCGTTTTTCTAGCCGCTTGGAAGAAAGAGTTTCACGAAATAAAAGACATTTTGTTAGCCTGTCATCCTTGGAAATTGATTTTGTTTTCTACGAAATGATGAAAGACTTTACCAAAATTGTTTAGATATCTTAAATTTGAGTTTTATTAATTATCTTTTTAAAAATTCTATTTGGAACTAAATATTACTCCATTCAGTTCCATTTTCATGGTGGAGTCGTAGGCAAGCATTTTTTTTACTCGCTTCCTATTGGTTGTAGTAACAAATTTAGTTCCACTTAGTAATAAAAATAAATTTTAAGAAATCCGCTTTTAATCCATGAAATTTTCAAGTTTTCAAACTTCCAACTTAAACTTTGTTGATACATGTGGGTAACGCCAAGGATTTCAAAGCTCGAAAATGTTTCAATTAACAGGATTGCGATTGCAAACTATAACTTTGACAAGCAATCTATATTTATCGCTTGAGGCATGTGTGATAGCTGCTATCGATTTGGAAACTTATGGACATCAAACATGAAAATAATTTTAGTAAGATTCGCTAAAGGAATTAAAACTAAAAATTTATTTATTCAAACCACAAGTTTTCTTTTTATGTCTTTCAATATTTCTTCTCCTTTAGAGTTTTTTTTCGACTATATTCGACTACATTCGTCATTCACACACTGCTGTCATTCTCGAGCTTTTCCACAGAGGGCATAACGCATTAAAACTAACAAACCGAAAGATTTATGTTTCCCCAACGCCGCGTTTTACACGTTTTCTATTTTTCATGTCTCAGGCTTTTTATTTATCATCAAAATTCCTTCCTTCTTTTAGAACCCCACAAAAATTATGTAAAAATTCATATAGATGAAAGAACCAAATAAAACATCAATGATGTGATGATATTTGTTATAAATTTGATCAAAAGTTTCCTCTGACAACGACGACATTATTTGCAACAAATTTCCACCGCGAGAGTTTCCCAACAATATGCTGCAGTTCTCTCGGTTCTCTCCAGTCATGCATGGAAGGCACGGATTGTGCAAACTTCGTCGTCTTGGCTTCCGTTTCTCGCTTTTTCCATGAAGTCAGACACCAAATCGTAAACTTTAGACGTGAAATACATGTCTTCATACTGAATTGCCATTTCTATTTGGTAAATCTTAAAATTTCGGGAAATTTCTTTATCTTCATTATTTCCTGGAATTATATTAGGTAATGTTGTTTCTTGGTTGATTTTTGGTAAACATGCATTGATAGTACAAACACAATTTCGTTTAGTATGTTGTAAAGAACGTGTGAAACTCCACGACATCAAAAACTCATGCATATGTAAGCAAGTTTATAAATATTACAAGGACGAAACTGTTGGGAAAATTAGGATTTTGATACAATGACTTTTGGAGGCTTTGTATGGTGGGTTTTGAATAGAATTTAAACTAGAGGGGAGGAAGCTTTTAATTATAGTGCAGTTCCAAATTTAAAACAAATATGGAGAATTTAATTAAATGATAATAAAGAAGACACAAACAAAATAAGAAGAAAAACATTTCAGTTGGGAATATTTAGGATTTTGATTTATTGCTTCTATATGATTGATTTTTCTTTTAAAAGCTTTGTAAAGTGTGCTTTGTATTGAACCAGTCAGAACTAGTTTTGAATTTTCACTAGGATAGAAAATTTTTTAAATCTAATATTGCCCTAATTAAAAGTTAAATAAATCCAGACAATTTAATTAATTATTAATTAACAAGACACAAAAAAGAAAAACATTCTCAGTTGGGAAAATTAAGGATTTTGATCCATTGCTTCTATATGATTGATTTTTCTTTTAAAGGCTTTGTAAAGTGTGCTTTGAATAGAACCAATCAGGACGAATTTTGATTTCAACTTAGGGGAAAGGAATTTTTTTATCTGGTATAGCCCCACATTTAAAGTAAAATAAATACAGACAATTTAATTAATTAACAATAACAAAACACAAAAAGAAAAAGAAAAACATTCCCTTTTGGGAAAATTAAGGATTTTGATCCATTGCTTCTATATGATTGATTTTCCTCTTAAAACCTTTGTAAACTGTGCTTTGAATAGAACCAGTTTAAAACTAGAGGGAAAACAGTGTC
>JASKGN010020190.1:0-12135 GCA_030556245.1 Falagria sp. GC000072 | reverse complement strand
CATGTAAACAAAAAGTGAGCCTGTCATTTCATAACCCTCATAATAGTGCCATATTTATTTAAATATTTAGCCACTGGATAACCAATCACGACGCGTCCAACAACTACGTCACAACAGTAAATTTTTCAATTTCAAAATTTTTTTTAGGGCATTTGCAATTTTTTAAAAAATCCAAAAAACATTCAACAATGCATAATTTGATATGCTCTTTCATTAAAAAAATATAAAAAAAATACATGCGCTTTCCCCATTAGTCGGTAAGATATTCAAATATAGTATACTCTCAGAGAGTAGAGGGAGCAGCTGCGCTCCATTTACCAAAATTATTGTATTTATTAACGGATTTAGTAAGATGATTTTATTCATAATTTATTTATTTTGTAATGTTAAGTTAATTTAAATTTAAATATTTATCTTAAGTCTGCTGGCATTTTTTCCTCTTTAGAATACAAACTATAAACGTTTTGCTAAAATAAATAACAAAATTTATCAGACAGTGAGAAACCTGAATAATAAAATGATAATAAATAAGCAAACGCCTTTATTGTTGTCTTCACTCTTTACGTTTTTCATGAATATCGCATCTTATTGCCGAAATGTATATTTTGCACTGGATACATATACAACCGATTGCAAACGAAGTAAACTTGCATTAAATAATCTTATTTGGGATAATGTAATGACACCCACATATGGTACCACATTCGCCATACTCAATAATATCCTCAAAACGCCTCTACTAATTTGCTTTAATTTATGTTTGTTATCTGTTCTAAAGTAGTGTAGAACTGTTGAACGTTCTTTCATTCATTGATTCAACCGTTTTATATTTATATCATTAACATATTGGTTATAATAAAATGATATTTTTGGATATAGATGTGTAATAATAAATATTTTGTATCAAAATATTCACTGGTTTAGCCATATGGTAGACATTTAGTTAAAAATATCTAAATTTAATACAGAAATAAACTTGATTTGTTATAAAATCGAATTTATCTGCGCTTTATATTACATTTTCTAAGCTTTGATAAAATTAATCACAGAGAAAAATATACTACATTTTTAATTGCACTCTTTCTAGGTATGTAAAGAAGAATTTGAAAGAAGCAATGTAAAGTATGAAAAACAACATAATTACAGCTCTTGTTCCTGCATATAAACCAAAAATCTTTATAAAACGCGCGAATTACTAGAATAGAAAAGAAGGCGGAATGGTTTATTTTGCTAAAGATGAAACATTTGCTTTTTGCCAAAAGGATTTAAGTAACTTTCAGGGTCGCGCAGTTTGCAGCTGGTTTTCGGCAACATTGAAACAAAGCGTTACATAAACAGACAGCCAGCATAAAGCACTAAAATGTGGACTTCTTGTTTTATAGTTTATTTTCATGCCCCAAGCACGAACAAAAACTACTTAACAAAAACATTTCACATGAAGCGTCCCATAACAACAAAAGCAGAACCATCCATTTCATGGTAAAAAGCTTAAAAGCATCAAAGCTGCTACTGAAAAGAATGAAAATAAAAAAGAAGTGACCTATTTTGAGGTTTGTTTCTGCTTTCAAAACATAGTCCTATAACACACATTAATTATAATTAAGCTATAAAAAAAATTAGGTTTACAATGTTATGAACTAATTCTAAATATTAATTCTTTTAATAACAATGTATGACAAATAAATTATTTAAATTATTAATTTATAAGACATGAGTAGTAAATTATTTGGTTTTATTATATATTGAATTTGTGTAAAGCTCTTAGAAAAAATTCTAAGTTTGTTTGTCATATCCCACGAATTTCTTTCAAAGTTAATAAGACTTATAAGTATAACAGATGGTATATTTAATTAAAGTACAAATTTAAAGACTAGACTATAAGAATTATTTATTAATTGCAAGTAGCCTAAAGCCTTTAATAAAATACTGAAATATAGGATTTAAGTTATATAAAGAAAATGCATGCTTTAAAGCAAAGAGCAAAAGTGCGATAAGGAGTAAAAATATCATCGCACTATCTTGTTAGCTTTAATTACTTTTAGCATATTATCAAAGTAATATAATGTATTTTCCAAGACCATAAATCATGTTTAAATATCTTCCTTGATCAAGTCACATGTTTTTAAGAGATAATTTAATGCAGAGAACTTTACTTAAATGCATGAAGAATGCAATAATTCGTTCCATACCGAAAAACTCGCAAATTGTTGTATAAAACATATATTGAAAGAAAATTAGTTATAAATTGTTGTTAGTGCATTATAATACTCTTTATGCAAACCGGCACTTAAATTCTGTTTGCTCATTATACAAGTTATTTGTTAAGAGAAGATCTACTGCATACTGTATCCCTAAATTTAGTAACATTTTTACAAATAAAGTGATATTAACAATTTTCATATTCAAACAATCTAAATTTATATGATTATAAAAAAAAATTGGTTGATAATTAACATTAGAAATAAAAAGCAAAATTTAAGGTAAGACTTTGATTTCGTTTTCTAAATTGTGGTTTCGGTTTATCGTTAATCAATTTCGCCTCTTTCATTTTAGTTTAATTAACGTGTGGAGAGATAAGTCGATAAATCGTCGAGCTTATAATTAATGGGTCACGATGTTGGTTGCGGTCGAAGAGTTAGTTGTTGGTTATGTTATCACATAAGTAGATATGGGTATGTAAGAGTTAAAGCTCTCCACACAATAACCTATAAACTTAAACTAAACAACAAAAAACGAAACCCAGATATCTTTAATTAATCCGTTTTTGTTTTATTGCTTTAATTAGTTTCTAATCCTACTCGAGTAAATATTACTATAATTAACGTTTTCTTTTAAACACTGTTATTAGACTTAATTCAATTTTAAGTTGATATCATCATAACTTTCAATGCTACTATAATAAAAATAAAAGATAAATATTAAAGAATTTGAAAGATTTTTTCTAAAATTTCTTAATCCTCCAGTATAGTCTATTCTTCTTGACATTGTAGTTGTTTTCAGCTTCATGTTCATATAAAGTAAATAAAAAGACTATTAAAACGAATAAATACATATTTATTGTGCGAAACCATTAGCGATAATTAAAGTTAATGCCTGGCGCTCACGAATTAATTATTTAGAGCGCATAAGAAGGACTTTATATGAAACATTACTATGTGCCATCATTATGATCATCATTAAGCATCACTCTCTCACAATACGAGGATTTTGCTTAAGTACACAAAGTGTGAATGTGATAGTGAAATGAACTGACCATCATAGTAGTAAATTGCCACATCCTGTTCAAATTGTTATACGAGCCTTTTAGTTAGCTGATTGACCATTCCAAAGTAATTCTAATGGTTGCGGTTTGTTTAAATGCAACATAAACAAATGACTAAAATTAATATTATACACATTAGTTTCTAGAACAAATTCGAAAATGTGGTTCATCTTAGAATTAAACATTGATTTATTATTTAATACAAACATAATGATTAGACAACTAACACAAGTGATGGATTCATTGTTTAATTGTTATCTTAATGTAACAGCTTAACATCACATTTATCACTTGTTAAAATATAATTTATAAAATTAAAATTTATTTGATTAAGACAAGGTGTTCTATAATAGGTAATCAATACAAATATTATAAATTCATATAAAATATGTAGGATAAGGAATACAACAAAAGCATGACATCCTGTGTATTTCTTAATTAAACAGTGAAAACATTTTGAGGTATTATTAAATCCTTGTTTGATTTGAGTTATCTAAAACTAAAAATTCTTATTAAGGTAATTTATGAATTTATGTTTGTTTTGTACAAGCAAATAAATTTGCAAATTAAAGTGTGATTCATGAACAAAACGTATTTGAGTTGCATTGTGCAATAATTAAAATATAATACATATTTAATTTTCTTTAAGCGAATATAATTTCATATATATAATTATATTTGATCAGTATTTTTGTTATTATTTCTACTTTTACCTACATATTTTTTTGTACATGCCATTTTAAACACGATCATAAAACTGTTTTAGCTTTTTGTTAACAATTGAATGCGATCCATTAGTTTTGAAAAAATTTACGACCGCAGTCATAAAGATAACAAAGAGTTAATATAATTTAAAATAATTGATACATTTTCCAAGTAAAAGGTCAGAATATTTTTCTAAAAGACAAAAGACACACGCATAAACTAAAACTAAAGAATATTTTTAGTTTAATTCAAAACTAAAAATAAGATAACTTATAATTAACTCAACAATAAGTAAACAACAAATAATACCTATTAACACAAAGAAAAAGAATAAACATTAGCACAATCGCAATTTGTTTTAATTGATGTTAATTATAGGGTCCTTGCAATGTTCGTAGTATTCATATAATCATATAAACACAATGATATACAGCATTCATATAATTATAATTTATTTTATTTATTCAATTGGATTTATTTAATAATAATTATTGAATTCCAATCGATTACTCGTTTATTTATGGCGAAACTACTAAGGAATCGAATAGAAATTCCAAACTCATTTGCATTTCATTCGTGTATGAAGATGAAAAATAGAAAGAATAAGAGAAAAAGAAAAGATTGTTTATAAATAATTCATTGGTGTTTTTAATTATTATTAAACTTAATGTTATGCCATTAATGAACAGAAATTAGAATTCAAGCACGTGCTCTATGATATTATATATGGCATACGTTGTCGATAACAATTATTTTTATATACGAAATAATTGCTAAAATTGTATAATTATTTAATTATTATATAAAAGAAGAAGACATGTAGTGTAACAAAATGTTGCAGAGATAGGATATGTCAATCTCTTATATTAATTATAAATAAATACAATTCAAGTTAGTTTATAAAACATTATAAAAATATCAATTTTATTTTTAGTTATTAAGTCCATATTTTAGAGATTTTCAATTCACCAGGCCTAACACTATTCAAGAACTACGCTTCATTTTTGTTAAAACAAAATCGACCATTTTGTGGGATTTTTTTCAAAATGGCGGAGTTTGTAACCTAAGCTTTATTTGCAAATCTACCATACGAATTATTTTATTATTGGAAATATCAAAATAATAATATTGTTGACTACAAAAAAATTTAAATTTATAATTTTTAAAATTTAATTTGAAATCTTCTAAAATTGAGTATCATAAAATGTTAATATTGCATTCTTTATTGTAATATGTAACAATCTTGTAGAATAATGGAATATTTAAAATACTCGTAATAGAAATTCAAATATGCAACTTTATCTCCATAATTAAAAAATCCTTATAATGTTAATTTATGTAAATTGCTCTTTTCCACAATAGTGGCCACTTTTTCCTTTTCATATTAAACTCATATATTTTACTTATCAAGGAGATATCTATGAATTATAATAGTCGTGTTGAATTTTAACATTTTTTAATGTTGTCTCTTCTTTGTGGCATTTTGAGGTAACAATTGTTGTTATCTCGAACGAAATAATTTAATTAAATTTATGAATTTACTTTTTGACTGCTTAAGCAATGAGATTTCTTTAACAAGAAAAAGCGGTGACTTTTTTTAACACACCTAAACAATAATAGCAGGAGGAATGTGATTTATTATTTGAAAGCAAATTGCCACATAAAAAATACAAGGAATAATATTATTGGGGACACATTTTCTATAGCTATTAAAATATTAATTGTAAATATCATATAATGAAAACAAAGTCTTAAAAAATAATTATATTTAAATTTTGTTTTAATATATTTTGCCTCAACGACAATATCCTTAGAGCTTGAGAGTAATTATTAATATTTATTTAAAAGTATTATTTTTCTTTTAATGAAAAATAGTCCAAGGTATTTGTTTTTCTTAATAACTAATCAATTGTTTTTAAATAATGTTTGAAAACATAACTAATTAGCATATGATTATTATAGAATTAAAAGGCGATTAATATGGAAATGTGCATTAAATTAAATACTTCAGTATATTATGATAAACCATGAAGTGTATATAATTCCTATAAGTTATTAAGCTTGAAGGAAACACTAAATTTAATTAGCAATTAGTATCCTTGCTTAGATAAAAATACAATTTTATTCTTATTTTGCCCTTAAATACCTCACAGCTTAACTGCTTCACACTTAATTATATATTAATTGAATATGAAACAACAATAAGGTAACTTGCATACATAATTAACAATATTTCAAAGCGCATGCGACATGACATGATTTATGATGAAATCAATTCGGCGCCATTCATGTCGCACAAATTCAATTGTTCCTAAAGGACATCATGAAATTATCGAAAAGAAATCGAAAAAGATTTCTCAACGAGTTTTCCATATTTGGGTATCTTACGATGTACAATTTTAGATGTCAAGCTGTGACTGACGAATTAGACAGTGGAAAAATTTAGTTATTATTCGATAAGTTACACTATTGTACTTAATATATTAGTACTTTGTAACAATAAAATAAAAGAATTATACGACAGAAAATAATCATTATGATAAATGTACAAAATACTAATTTAATGTTATTTTATTAATTTGCAACGGAAAGGTTGTTGATGGAATAAAATTAAGTATGAAGTTTATGAGACAAATAAATTATTATTTGAATTGAAGTATAATTCATCTTGAGCGAACAATTAATAAATGTTCTTAAGCTAAATTCTGTATAATTAAGACATAACAATTCAACAATTTAAGTTAGCAATGGTATTAACTATTAACCGATATGTTTTTATAGTATAAGGATTTCTATATTGCTATGTCTATTTTATTATTTATATTTTAATTAGTGAATAAATGGTGATTACTATTACCATAAATCCTTGAAATAGGGTTATTGATTATTGATTTGCAGATGTATTTATTGTGTTATTTATTCATATAAAGAAGAAATAAACGAGAAATAATTACTATTATTATGTCCTATATTAATCTTTAAGTACTATACAAATTGAATAAAAATCGAAATAAGACAAGAAATTACAATTAAGTGGGTGAGTTGTTTACTTAAACAAATACCGAACAAACAATAAAGATTCTGGTGGACATTTGCTAACTGGGGAATGATCACGATCAATTTATGCCATTTTATTACTGTGACAAACACGAATTATTACGCATTCTCGATTCATCTCACATTCTATCGTTCAAAGTAGAAAATAAAAATAAAACTCTACATGATCACTGTCAGTTTGTACTTAATATGTACATGCAACATGTACGTATGTAACTTGGAAATCATTGGATTAAGAGGTCAAGGTTTTTAATTTCACGAAGTTTCACGCTGTTAATGAAGACGACTTGACTTGAAAAATGTGACTTAGACTTATGTAGGTGTATGTAAGATGTACATATCACAATTGTTTTCTTGTTTCTTGTTAATTACCATCTTTAGCGTCTTTTTATTTGACAGATATCAAATTTCACATAGAAAAATATTTAAATAAAATTCTGTAATTTTAAAAATCATTTATAATATTTACTACGAAAAAGAAAAGAAAATGTTTAAATAAGTGTTACGCAAATAAATAATAAATAAAATCATACGTGAACGTGATGTGATATTATGGTAGAGATATACGTGAGACCCCAAAACAAACCAACTACAATGAATGAGTAAAAGGGTGTGTTAGTGAATTTCGAGTTTCACTCCGATGGGCAAAATTCCCAACATCATTATTATTCTTTTTTAGTGCAACTACTGCTGCATATATAATTTCAAAAGCAATAAATCATGTCCTCATTGTGGCTTCCAACTTATTACAACGACGCGCCGCGGCGTTCTTAAAATACAAAACCAACCCAGTAGTGAATTTCATTTCACGTCGTTTTGCGCATATAAAACGGCACATTAAAACATAAAACACCCCGTGCTAGCTCTTCAACTAAATATAATCTTCATTTGTACGATTTTAATCTGCTTACTCTTTTATTAAATTCTCACTCGAATTTCAAAAAATTCTAGAAATCCTTGTCTCGTTTACCTTGTTTGTATCTTCTTCCTTAAATTTTGGAAGCACAATGAAAAAGTTGAAGTTTTTCTTTATCACTTTTTGACTGTCCTTTTTTTTGTATACAAAGCTGCTGTATTAATATTATGCATGTGCATTGAGTCTCAATGTAAATGTTGTGAAAACCGGTACAGTCTATATGTCATCAGAGCCCATCCTTAAAAACGCTTCCAGTCATAACAATCGCAACCACATCGGAACGATAAAGGTCCAAATAAGAGTATGAACGAATGCGAATGTGAAAATGTAAACAGAAAACCGTGTGTCGTATTCGCATATCGCCAAAAATTTAAGTTGCAACCCACGGCTTGTTGAATTTCTTTAGCAAAGGACCATGCTAAAAACGTAAAGCTAAGATTTAAGATTTAGTACGCTGAAGAATTATAAAAAGGGAAGCAAGAGATGAGGATGAGATGAGATGAGATGAAGCAAAGAAAAGAAATTGATATGGGGAGCATTTGTTCAAGATGAACGACCAGTTTTTTATGACTTTGCGCGAGTCGCGTTGTCGAGCGTGTCCTAAAGTGGGCCTCAAAACATTTTATCTTTATGCAAAAATTTGTTTGCAGATTCATGTAGAAGTATATGTAAATAGATAAGTATGTACAATTTGCAGTTTTTCGGATATATAAGAAATTGTGGAATTTATTTATTTTGTATGGAATTATAAAGTTTTGTTATTTACCTATTTAGTAACCAAATATAATTATAAGTGGCAATAAATATTTCGTTAGTTGTCTCATTTTAAAGTTGTGAAATTTTTAATTTCGGATTTTATTTATGAACTAATATGCATACAAAATTTATTATGTATTTTGATTTTGATGATAATAGAAGTACATAAATAGATACTTAAAATTACATAAAGTGTTCGTTGTCACAACATTTCCACAGATTTATTTATTAAATTAAAGACTTTCTCATATTTTTATTCTTCGTTGGTTTTTTGAAGCAATGTTCGATGCATTATCAATACTATAGATGCCTATATAACATAACAGATATTACGATACCTAAAGGTATTATAAAAGAAAATTATATGCGTAGGTGTGGACGATTTGAATATCTTACCTCGTATTAATGACACTTTATACTTAATATGTACATAGGTACAATACAAAATGTTGAAAATGGCAGATACAACTAATATATGAGATATTATTGACTAGTGTATGCAATGATAATGTTGACAATGTTATATGTGTTAAGAAACATTAATATATTTTATTCTCTGAAAATATGCATGAAACACGTGTAGTCCGATGTTGGTGTCATTTGGATTGATTTACGCGCCTTATACGATGGTAAATATTATTACATTAGTCCATATGACTGTAATTAAATTAAATTTTCCATTGACCTAATTAACTACATATGTATTATTGAATTGTTTGTATTAATATCTAAATATTTTCTTATGCCTTAAAAACAATTTTCATTTTGAATTAATCCAAAGCTTTTTTATGTTTTTAATAGATAAAAAAAAGAAAAGGAAATATGGCTAAGAAACTTAAAACTTTTATACAAACACTGCTCGTACGATTATTGCTAAATGTCTATATGTCCAACTAGGACACGCAGATCATATATAAAGCCATTAACATTGGACAAACATATGGAGATAGTTCTTGTTGCCACCGCCCGCATATGTAAACTTTGCATAGTGAATTTATATTCAAATTCAAATTCGGATTCTATATTCTCATGGAAACTGAGATGACTGAACTAAATTTTAGCATATGTCTGAAAAAGATTGACTTCTTCCTGAAATATATAAGAATTAATTTACAATATCAATTATTATTTTACTAATTTTTTAACTAAACTCCTAGAATATGCAATGCGGGACGGACATCCACACGTTTTAACGTTTTTAGTGAGTTTGTTTCATTAGCAGTAAACACGCGATCTGTAAGTTTGCGTCGACAATAATAAATTGAAACTTCCACGTTTAACGACTTTCATGGCGCACCGCACCGTGCGAAATTGCTTTTTTTTCTAGGGCTTTGTCGTAAACGGATGACTGCTGCGGGTTTACAACTAAACTATTTCCACGGGTCGGGGATTTAATTAATACTCAGACTGTTTGTTGGCGACAGGCTTTCCAGCTTTTGAAATTCAAACAATTTGCTTAATTACAAGTTATTCCTGACTTGCGAAAATAGGTCGTTTCTTAATTTTGAATAATAAAAATTTCCAGTTAAATAATATATCCTAAAGCAGTGATTCCCAAAAGTGCGCGCCGTGGCTCACGGTTGCAATGCGTAATATTCAATTAAACATTTCAGCATTTTTTGCTGTAACGGATGGAAAGTTGTTCATTTTCTTAAGAAAGTCAAAAATTTAGAAAATAAATTGATTATTTAAACAGCTTAGGAACCTTTGTCCTAAAGGAAAATTTTTAAAAAAAGCTAAAAAAATTACATATTTAAATAATTAATGGAAGTTGCGTAATTTTAATGCATTTACACTCGCCAAAAATTACATTTTTCTAAACTTCAAAGCAAATTTCAAAAGTTACTTTACTATCGTCTGGACAGACGGTAGTAATTCGTTAATAAGTAATAAAATTCGTCGCCTCTCAATTTACAACTTACTAATTTAGGATATTCCAACAGTCAAAATCTATAATTATTCAAAACAAAATAAACAACACATTAAAACTAACAAATATTCAATTAAAAATAACAAATATTTAACCAATATTAAATTTATAGTCGCCACTCGGCAGAATTCTTAAATTCTTTAATTATTTATTTATTTATGATTAATTACCTTCGATGATAGTCAATTTTACAATCAACACCTTAAGGACACTTAACGACCTCCTCTCCACTCCTATTAATGTGTTGTTGTTTTCACGAAGGAAATAAAAAACTATGAGATTTTAACAAATTGCAATAAAATTTGTTTATGCACATATTGCTTATGCTAATGCGCGACAAATGTGACTGCAAAGGTTTCAACTTCGAAATTTAGACATGTTTCAATCATACACAAATCAAGCAGCGGGTGTTAATTGAATTTCGCAACTCGTTTTTAGTTTCATTCAATACACGCACGAAATATTTTAAATTTAAAAATAGCATTTCGAAGTTTATCTATTATATTTTCAAATTTATTTTAATTAAAAATTAAAACTAAAATTTGGAAATTTAATTTATAAATGATATTATATCATTCATATTAATCCTAGTTGCATAAACAATAAACATCAAATGAAAAAAATCAATATTTCGCCGCTGCAGATTATGTTGTTTATGTTCGTATCTAAATTTCAATATTCAAAAATCGACAAAATTTAAGTAAAAAAACCATGACACAAATTCACTTTTCATGTAATGTCTAATTACCTCATTTATTTCAAGTCAAAAGTGTTAACAAACGAGATACACACAATCAAAATAGTTTAGGCACAAGAAGCACATGTATAAGTAGAAAAAAAAACGTGATTAACTTTCGTGCATTCATTCCGCTTAGCGTTTTTTGTTCTTATACTTGTATGAGAATTATATTTATGCCGTAACAAGTGTTGAATATCTGTTGAATTAAGTATTAATTGAGTATTTAGTTAAATTTGCCTTTTAGTTATGTACTAATTGCTTCTAATTTAAATTTTTCAATTTTATTTTGACGTAAAACGTGAATTCACACTTCAATTTCGCTTGTGGCTTATTTGTCTTGATTAAAACTTTATTTATATTTTTGGATATAATATTCACCTAATTAAAATTAATACTAGCGCTTATTAATAGTTCCCAGACTTTGCATAATTTAAAATTTTCAAAATTTTTATAATTAAGCAAAATTATGTAATGCCTAAGAAAATATATCAACAGCTAATTTAAGATTATTTATAAATAGTAAATTAATCAAATAAAATATGCAAAGTTTCTTATTTTGTTGCGATACGAATGCAAGAAGCAATGGAATTTCAAAAATGAAGTTTCAAAAAGATTTATCTGCGTTATTTACATTTATTTATATGCCTTCATTCCACTCTTATTGAATTGTAAATTTGCTTGAAATACAATAACCAGCAATTTATTCATGATTCGTTTTGAGTATGTACTTCAAATTGGTATTTATATACTGATTCTTCTACAATTTGTCT
>JASKGN010020189.1:0-11171 GCA_030556245.1 Falagria sp. GC000072 | reverse complement strand
TAACTTGAAGGGATCAATTCACCGCTAGAGTCCAGGAAGGACAGCATCAGAATGGCACCCTTTAGACGGAAGATTGTCACACCGACAAGACTAACGACCACCGGTTGGGATGATCTACTGTCTGGGTCTGGTGGTGATATCATTACATTCAAAACAGAACCAAGGCTGGTTCCAACCCATAATGTAGGCGAGAAATATGTTGGATCTACAAAAATTTTGTTAATAATTTGAGTTTATACATGGTGTTTGAAGACTTACCAGTTCTTTTTGCATAGGTATCAGCAAATGCTAAACATTGGATGGCTTCGGATGTTATGTTCTCCAAGGAACTCATTGAACTCGAACGGGAACGTGAGAAGGAGCTGTCGAGTTTATCTACGCGACCCATAAGAACAAAAAAGATTAATATACTTTGTATTGGAAAGATTTCAAATATTAAAATTAATTAGTACAGTACCTACTTAGTTGTAAGCGTTTACTTTTATTAATATCATGCAAAAAGCTTTGTTATTATGTTTTCTAAGGGAAATCTAATTATCTTAATCTTCTTAATTTTTACTACATAAATTTTATGCACATTTCCTTAAATAGGAAACATAAACATTGCTTTTATATAGTTTTAATGAAATGTGCATAAAACTACAAGGACTACATGCACTTAAAGTTAATTAAAAGCAGTAGCAATAGCAGCAGTAAAACTCTTCATTAGTAATAAATAATTAATTAATTAATAATCAAATAGTAGCTAAATCGAAAATAAAAAATTATTTAGTACATTAAATATAATCTCCAGATTTTTGTTCCTAATTCTTAAATAAATAAATTTTGTTAGTGTTAATTTTCCAAATTTTAATCTACACAAGTGCAACAAAAATCTCATTCCATCCAAATTTGTCATTCCTTAATTGTTCTAATCATGCATTCAATTACAGTATCGTTCACAGTATGTTTTGGTAAAAGTAAAAGACACGAAAAGAAGTGTAAAGAAAATTCAAGAAAGCCGCATTTTGTTTGAAAAAGAAAGGCAAGATGGAAAAACTAAGAAGTAACACCGAAACATTGAACACAAATTTGGTACGAAACTCAACACTTATAAAACAAATATTTTAAACAATCAACATAAAACACTCAACATAGAATTTCATAATCGAAAAGTGTCTAGATGTTAAAACATTAATTAATTTTTTGATAATTTTATCTGGTGTACGAGAAGCTTTCAACTTTCAACGTTTCAAAAAAGATTTTGTAAATGTTCCAAAAATCCAATTCAATAATATTCAAATCCCAATTCAACTAATAATTATTAAATAAACAAGCATATCAATAATAACTTTTTAAGATTTTCGATAAGAATGAGAGTAAGTTTTACATCTATTTGTTATTAAATTAATTCATTCGTATTGATCCAAAAGATGAAATTTTATGTCATCTAAACATCTAAAAGCTAATGTAATTGATTAGTTTAATAACTACATACTTGTAATAATTTGGCAAACATGACATAAATTTTCATCCACATTTATAAAAACAATCAACTTTTATTGGCAAAGTGAACAAAGTGAACAATCAGAACAGCAAGAAAAGTTTTGGATAGTACATCAGTCACCTTGAAAATTGAAAATATGAAAACCATTGAAAGAAACGAACACATCAGTAACGAAACAAAGAAATAGTTTTAAGGCACGAATTGACTTGTTGGGAAAAACAAAACGTCGCAACGAAAGACGAACAACAAGAAAACGAAGAAAATTGATGATAGTACGTCGTTTCCGTGCAATTAGTTAATTACATTATTATGTAATTAAAAACTTGCGCAAGAGGAAAAAATAAGATTGTAATACCTTCATTCAATGACAGAATACAAACAAATATTAGAAATAAAGCACTGTTTTAAAAATTAACATTAATCCAAGCGTTCTGTGTTGAATTATCCTTGGAGTAATCCTGCAGTCAGCGTGGGATGGTGTCGATGTGCCAACTATTCAATTAAATTAACTAAAAGTAATCCAATAAAACTAGCAAAGAGCCATCAAATAGAAAGTGAATTAAGTGAGAGAAAATTGCCTGAGAAACCATGTTAGCAAATTGATTTAAGATTAAGTAATTCAGTTTGTTTAGTGATTAATTAAAGTGATGATCATCAAACAGCTTAATTAAAGTGTGAAAGTCATAAATATTTAAATTCAACACTTCAGAAGTAGTTTTTTTTTTGGTGCTAAAAATTCCAAACTACTTGTGTCATCATACTCAAAAAGAAAATAAAAATTGGTGATCTAACCCATAACAATTTGTGTGAACAATAAATAAAAGTGCAACTACATGGTGATAAAATGCAAATGCAAAAACAATCGTCTTAAGGAACGTTTTCATTTCATGGTGGCGTCGTAGACGTGACAGGCGCCAAATTTTCAACCAATAGGAAGCGAGCAGTTTTTTGTCTCTTTACCGTATTGGTTGAAAATTTTGCGCCTGTCATGCCTACGACGCCACTACGAAAACGCTCAAAACCTTTTCAAAATCTGATTGAATAAATCGAGACCATAGCTGCTTGAAATGCATATTGCTATTGCTTAAAGTGAAAAACGTACTTTGGAAACGAAAATGAATGTACAAAACTTATTTGTTTTTATATCATAAAGAAATCGTAAAGAAACCGAAGAGAAAATGAATGAAAGGGAGAGTCAAGTCCTGTCCCTTGATATAAAAACAAACAAAAACAAAAAACCAATGGAATAAGAAGCCTTTTTGGTGACTCGTGTACTACCAAAACTGCAATACTGTCGTGTGGCGACTAGTAGCTGCTGCTGTCTCTGATTTGCGAGCGTCGTGCACGAGCCGCCGACACCGCCGCCGGCGTGCATCGTCGGCCGGACGATCGGATCGACGACAACAAACTCCTCGGAGTAGCTAGCCGTCGAAAGGCACTTGTGTAGTTTGCGAGTACCTTGCGAACGAGATCGTCGCGGCGGATCAGGTCGCGAGCGCGTCCCACTGCCGCCAGAACTCAGCGTGCTGCCGATGCCAACGCTGCCACCAATTCCGCCGGCGCCTCCACTTTGACATCCACCACCTGACGCTGGACTGCATACGCCGTTTATCTACAGCCAATCAGACAGACGTACAGACACAACGCACACTCACAATTTACACATTATCACATGAAATTGATTGATTTGGCTTTTTACATAATTTACAATAGGTTTAGCTACCTACGTAACTAAAAGTTGATAAAGATAAAAGGGGAGATCAATGCATGTTTGGATAACGACAGAATTTAGATTTTCATGTTTCGGTGTTGTTGTTTTGTTTTTGCTAAGAGACGAACGAGTACAAGCAGAGCGGCTGAGTACAGTTACTAATTGTTTAGAGCTAAATTAATCAATCTAATCAGTCACACCGAGCTCTAGTTAAGATTCTGCTGGGTGTCTATGGTTTTTACCCCTTTGACGAGGTCTGTAGCCATTGTTATAATCGTCCGTCAGGATATACCAAAGCCACCTTGTACAACAAAGTCACAAACCCCAAATTGTCCGCTGAAAAATTCACGTTTCACAATTAATTCGTTTTTGTCCAACACAACACTACGAGGATACAACACATATAACCAATAACAGATGTTTTAGATTCGTGCAGAGATTGGTTACCATGATGGTGAATGGATTAAATTATGATTTTCGAAGTAAATTCCTGGAAATTGGTTGAAATGTTGAAGATTTACATAGTTTTGGATGACTGCCCATGGATTTTGACCATGAGTGGTGTTGAAAATCCATGTTTACATTTTGTGTTTAGTTACAATGGTGATTTGCTAAATTGGAAAATTTGTTAAAAATACATTTGTCTTTTAAAAATAATGCCTTCCATTAAATATATTATGTATTTATCCTAACTATAAATCAAAATCCTCAACAGTAAATTGTTACAGTTAGAATAATGTCCCCCAATAAAAAATAAATATTGAACATTCACATTAACATAAGCTTAATGTCATCAGTAAAAAGCCAACAAATCAAAAGAACTCACGAAATCAATCAAGTTGTAAAGTGGGTGAAACAAAAAAAAAAAAGAAAAAGCATAACTACTAGTCTATCAAAAACGGAAAATCAAGAAAAACTCGTGGATTATTGGTACCAATGTATATACATACTACTCGTACAATTTTCTACATTATTGGGTGATCTAGAAGTATAGTATGCATATGTATCAAGTATTTCTTGAGTTTTTAGATTGTCAGGTGTTTTTTGTTGCATGTAAATTGTAAATCTAAAACGAGTATTTGTTTCTGTCACTTATCATATTACTTGGCGTTCAATCAATAAACTACGACTAAATCCAATTCAATACTACGCTTCAGCAAAATTCGAATAATAAAAGGAATAATAAAAGACAGACATTGAGATATAGAGCCAGAGACAGATAGATAAATAGAAAGGCAGTTGTTATTAGAATGAAGATCATTAAAATTAAACTACTCTTGTTAATTAAAACTTTAGTTATCCTTTAATTAGTGATTAGTATTATGTAGATTTATTGTTTGAGAGAGTATTTTTGAGAGTAGTTAGTTTAGTTATCAGTTTAAATTTAGTGGCATTAGAAAATCATCGCTGGAGTAAAGACTTACTGAAACGTCGCATGAGGTTTCCAGCAAACGTGTCCCCTTTAGGCTCCCTGTCCCTGTCCTTGTCTTTAACATTCGTGGGAGAGATATGATTAGTTTCGTATATGTTGTTCCGATCTCTCAAATCGCGCAGTTTGGTCAGTTCATTACGTTGCAATTTGATATTAGGCACGGACATCAATCTCTGCAATTGCTCCTTGCGTCGGACTCTTGGTGGTTTTAGTGGCATGTCATCCTCCTGATTGAGGTTCAATTGTGTGGGTCTTTGTAACTCTTTCAAAGGACCTCCTTCGTCCAATTGTTCGATGCTATTGCTATTCGTACTAGTCGTGGAAGTATTGTTTGTGGATGGCACTTTATAAATAGCATTCTCGACGATGGTATCATCGTCCGAGTGATATTCGTCCTCGCTATGAGGTGAGTTAGTTGGAGGGACGAAAACCGACATGCGCTTGCGATCACTGGAAAAAGTCGCCTTAATTTTCAAATCGACTTTGCTCAATCTACGCTTGATATTCAAATTCTTCCAGGTGGACGATTTTCGCCGACAGGGAGTCGTCGGAATGGGGACTTCTTCCTCTTCGTTTTCTTCTTCTAGATCATCCGGTAATTTTGTTCCTTGCAGTTGTTCCTTCCTTTCCTTTAAGTCCGTGCTTGTTGTGTTGGCAATGTTCATTGTGGCTGATGTAATGTCGAACGAGTGCGGCGCTTGTGGTGTTGTGGGGGTTGACAAGGGGGATAATGGGGAATCCGGCGACCCGATCTAAGGCATTTTATATTTATATGTCTGCTCTCTGTTTTTACCTGTTTTCTTCATCTTAGTGATTGAAATGTTTAATAATGTTTTCCTTGATTCGTTAAATAAATAAAAGAATCAGCAACATAATATTAGACTAGTGCGAATTTAAACATCTGCAGTGCAAAAGTAGAGACTTTCCTCACATAATATTTATAATGAATAAATCGTTTCCTTCCTCGCGTGTTTGCATCGTATAAATTCGTTGATTGCAGTGTACAAACTTTGTACAAACGAACGTCTTTGATAATAATTCGTATACCAACACAAAGCAAGACATATATCTAAGTTTTGTTCAGTTTAAGTTCAACCATTTCAGGTCAACTATCTAATTACATGGTTTTAGGTAGGTCAACTTTTAAATCCATACATAAAACATAAAATACTGCTTTGAACAAAAAAGGTTGAATAATAAATTGTTCTACTTCAATATAAAAAATGGAGGAAAACAAAATTCTACTGTTTATACAAGAGGGAGCAAAAACTACGCAAAAAGGTAATAGTTATTTTCAATGAAAAAAAAACTGTCCATAGATCATTTTAAGAACTAACAACTAAAACAGTATTGGGTTTGTAGAAATATGACAAAACTACAAAGTGTTTACCTTGTTCCTAAATTCCTATTATGGCACAGATTTAAAGAGAAGTGAAAGCATTAATTAAATTGGTTGTCGATGTCTTAATATTACAATAATTCGCTAACTACAACTAACAATAAATCAATACTTTTGTCTGAGACAAAAATTCCTCTACGCTATAAATATTATGTGAGGCCACACGTTCTGTTGGTTGGCTTTGAAGTTTTAATCAACTACATAAATATACGATTTTTCATATAAAAAAAGACTGGAAGTTTTTCTAACTATAAAAAGAAAAACATCTACAACTAGAGTTTTGTATAGTTTATAGTCGAGTTTAAAGTAAATCGCTTGAAGGGTAAATGCCCCCAAACGAAATAACATAAATTGAACCCAAACACAAAGAGTGTAGAGAGTTAAACGATAAAGAAAATTAGCACAGCTATAACAAAGTGAGAACACTAGTAGTAGTATGAGAAAACTCACCTGATCTATACTAGGACTACGTGGATGACGGTCCTCTCGTTCGATTGGCAAAGTGTTGTCGCCAGAATTGGTAGCCGCTCGTTTTGGACTGCGTGGAGCTCTCGAATACGGATCCTGTGCTCCATATAAGTCGGGACTTCCAATATTCAGCAAGCAGACTTTCTGCTCGATGTCTATTATCACCATTCCAGCTTCGTTCCCATAAGCCATTCTAGAAAACGAGAAATGAGATTTATTCAAGGGATTGTGGAGGAATTGGTATATGTAGTAGTATTCCAATATTTTGTCCAGAGGATAATGCAATCACGATTGACTTCTGAGATAAATAATAGAAACAACAGATCAGCACTTACAATCCGTAAGAACTATTAATTGTCAAAGCTGCAATGTGACTGGGTGGTTCACCATTACTCCAGGGAGTCAAACAAACCAGCTGCGCTTGAAAACCCGCCGGTTTTTTCTGTATCCCTGTCCGCACTTTAAGTTCCTGCAAATAAATAAAAACAGATTGCAATCCAATTTAATCCAATTACCCTTCATACGTTCGTTTTATTTATTTATTTTCCTACATACTTTTTTATTGTCTGAATCTATGCAGAGATCTATCCTATTAGCCGGGCCAGGATACTGGCAATCTGGGGAGCATTCCGCCTCTTCGGGAGTCTCATAAACAATGGGAATTTCCAACACAGTGACGTCTTCGTTCACCTCTTTTTTGTTATATGTAAAGAGAATAACATGACTAGAACTTCCAGCGACAGCCAGTTTTCGTGACTCTGGACATAACGAAATCAATTGTATAGCAAAAGGCTCCTCGTCGGTATCCAGCGATCGTCGATTCGGTTTCTCGAACACCTTGGCGGTTTTCAACTTGTATAATACTTGCAATGTGCCTGCACTAGCATCCCAAAATTTTATGCTACCATCGGCATGTCTGCAAAATTCGAAATAAATTTAAATGGGAAATAATAAAAAAATATGAAAAACATTTAAACGCACCCGGTCATAATAATTTCGCTGTAACTGCAAGAGGTGGCAAGCCACGTGCCTCCACTAATGGGCCAGTCCATTTCAGAGAAACCCTGTCGTTTGGTGGTGCCTGCACGACCCACCGAATAAAAGGCTGGGATGAGATCGGCCGGACAATCGGCGAGATAGCTACAGCACGTGACGGGCGATTCGTGTATGTCCATCGGATACGGGTTTTCCAAACAGGGAAAGCCCTGCGTCTGAAGGTCCATCACAACGAGGTCGTTTTGTAACAGCACGACGATGGCATATGGTTCTTGTAAATCTGGAAAATTGAACGGAAATGAGAAATGTTGGAACGCGTTTGTAATTATGGATATGCAGGAAGATGTTTCCTGCTTGCGTTTTAAGCGTAATAAAATAATCTATAGAACAATTGATTGATTTTGGATTATGCAAGTTTTAACCTTGACCTTGGGATTACAAGAAACGCAACAAATCAAAATTCGAAAAAGCTTTCCAGAGATTTAAAAGTTGAAAAGGTTTTAGTATTATAATCCTGCAAACGTGGACTTATTTCAGGGATCAAAAGATTAAACATTTCAATGAAATATCGGGAATGATTAATAATGAAGAAAACGTTCAATTTGGAAAGTGCATTCGGGTGCAATGATAAATTTTAAATTAAAGCATGGAATAAGCAGGAAAGGAAAAGGGGAGAAAAGGAATTGTTCTTTTAACCCGTTGACCTGTCTTATCGATCGATCTTAGTAGAACTACTAAAGGAGCATTGAGACAGGAACATCGAGGACTTTTGGAGTGGCGATTAATGGATAATTACAACAAAGTATTCAAGACTAAATGGCGTGCGAAGCGGCTGTGCTTCATTGAATATGAATTGATATCGTTCGTCTACTTAACTAATCGAAATCTCATCGTTACAGAACGATTAAAAAAGAATTGAGAAACTTTCAAACTCTTTGACTTACCGCTATGATAAGGAGATTCGCATAACGTTATAAAATCTACGACCGGATGTTCCATTTCTAATACGGTTGTCGTTTTACTATGCACTACTGTTATACTGGGCGTTCTACCGGATTGGTCATAGGGCATACCCCCGGAAAATATCACATATGCTTCACTAAAATATTTACAAAATCTTGTTAGCTTCTTTATCCCCACTTAAAAAAAAATCAATTTTCATACCCAGTTTTCGAACATTTCCATTCCACTTTAGGTATAGGTTTGCACTGCTCGATTTTTGCGTCTTTACCAACTTTGGCTGCAATCAAAGAAAATCCGTCCCCATTATCATTATCCTTAGAAAATTAATGTCACAACTCACCATGAGGCCGAGATATGTGAATCTCCTTGTTATTCATCGTTTTGACGCTCCACGTCGTGAGAGACCCGTCGTTGTGGGAACACATGAATTGCTTACCCTCATAGTGCCACGCGATGGATCGTACAGGATCGTTGGTCTGGATGCGTAGATCTGCAGCTTTACTTCGCAAATCCCAAAGGACGACCTGTCCACTTTCGTAACCTATTAACAACTACCAGAACAAATAGGATCAGTATTAACTTCCTCTTCTATAATTTTTATTTCCTATTATTACTTTTGTTTGCTTTGTTGAATTTATCGAAAAGCTAAGGGTGCATTTATATTCTATCAACGTTGACGAATCATAGAAAATTCTATAGGAGAAATAAAAAGAAAATAATACATATGGCGAAATATAAATAGAACTAAAGTAAGGATATATCTTCCCAGAGAATTTTCTGCAAGGTTTAACCTCTGCGAAAATTGAATTATTGAATTCCAAAAAGAAAAGTATGTTTATCTGTCCAGGTACTACCAAAACAGATTTTCTGCCTCTTGCCAACTCTTATTGTCTACAAAAGAAAATTGTTCGTCGCAAGAAAGAAGACTCGGTATAAATAAGAAAGGATGTTGTAGGTATTAAAGTAATAAAACACAAAGGAAGTCCGAGAGAACGAGCGGAAAACTAGAGAGAATTGAGCGCGCACAAATTGAAATATTTCCGAACTATCAAGAGGATCAAACGTTCATTTCCTTTTTTGTTTGGTCCAGAGTTAAATGCAGGAAACAAAAGTGAAGTAAGAAAATGCTGTTGGTGGAAAATACGAAAACGATGATAAATAATGCGTTACAAATATGCTGCCGGCAGGCACGTCGTGAGAATAAGAAAATAAGAACAAAAAGAGCTGCTTCGATGATGATGGTTAAAGTTGTTCCCATCTGTAGGTGGAAAACTAACTCGGATGAAGAAATAGAAAGGATAACGTAGAGAAATGCAACGAATAAAAGGATAAAGTATCTGTTTTCATCTGTATTCAATAAGTTTACGTTTAGATGGTCGTGCACGTTTCATGTATATGTTTGATAACAAATATTAGCCTGAGTTTCAACTTCGCTCGGTGGATGAAAGAAAATTGAGGTTGCAGACGGTTTGAACCTCGAGCACTTCAAAAAAGGGTGGGTGGGAAGAAATATCCGAGGATTTCGTTACGAGTTTAAATATTTATATTCCAGTTCTCTGTCGTTATTATTTCGATATGACGCAAATTCTCTAAGGATTAAATAATAATTCTTAATAGGAAAAGAAAAGGTCGAATTAACTTACTAAAGGTTAATTCGATCTTGAAATAAAAGTCCCTAGATTTATTTAATATTTTATAAGTTATCAAAGCAAGTTTAATGGGATCCTCATGAATAATAAATATTGCAAGACTGTTAAGACTTTTCATTCCCCTGAAAAGTGTCATCCGAGTCAAATTAAACTCGTCTGGAGGTTGTAAAAAATCCAAGACTTTAATAACTTTTAATAACGTTATTAATATTAAGTATGTACTTACTTTGCTAGCGTCTAATGGATTATCACTTAAATGCACAACCGGTCCCGGGTGTGTTTTCCTTGAACTGGAAAATAATAATAACAAAATTACCCCCCAAAAAAACTCCTTTGACATTTGCAAATAAATTTTCTTAAAGGTTTTGAAGTAAAACCCTTTAAAACTTTTTTAATCCAACTTACTATTCAATGACTTTATTCCAATTAATGATGTACCCGGAAAGTACAAAACTTTCAATATGGACGACGTGAATGTTACCCCTTTCTGTTCCTACGTAAAGCCATTTAGATTGTAGTGGCAGATGCATGCATGTTATCCTGAAAAGAAGAAAAAAGATTTAAAATTTATCTACTTCGATTAACTTCCTTTAGACTTCAGACTAACCTTTCTTTTTGAAACTTAAGACTCTGTACAACTTGAGGGATCTTCTGTCGAAAATTCCAGAGATGCATCGTGTCGTCCGCAGTCGCTGTGATGAGTGCCCCCTCGTTGATAAGAAATTGAATCTGCATGATGGCCACGCTTCCGGGTGGACCTTCCATGTCATGTCGTACGTGCACGTCGACACCTGGCTGTCCAAATCTGTGGTGGTCTAAGTTAAGGAAAACTTAACGACAGAAAGATTGAAAAGAGAAAACAGGAAACGAAAGAAAACGACGTGACTGGTGTTTATAAACCTGAAAAACTTCACTTCACTTTTTTTTTCGTCTTGAAAATCCTGCAAAGCTGATGAAAATCCTGAAGGTTCTCATGATCTATAAGATTGCAAAGATGAACTTTTCATTTGATGAAAAGAAAATCCCTTTGGGAAAAAGGAAAATCCGAACTTTAAGGATACAATTTT
>JASKGN010020182.1:0-28254 GCA_030556245.1 Falagria sp. GC000072 | reverse complement strand
TATCATTTTGTAAAAAAAAATTGTTACTCTCATGCTCTCAGGTAAATTGTCTTTATTTTCATTATGTTTATATCTTGCCAAATGCGAATAGTGTTTATTTAGCATTAATGAGGATAAGAATTAAATAAAAAGTGGATTGAGCACTTAGGCAAGATATAAACATAATGAAAATAAAGACAATTTACCTGAGAGCATGAGAGTAACAATTTTTTTTTACAAAATGATATTTGCAATAACTATATAATTATTATCTTATTAATTAATAATAGAGTTTCCACAATTAAGCATGTTAAAATTAATTATTGCCCTTATCTCTTTATTCCTGCAATTTTAATTTTAGAATTTATCCGTCGTATGTTTAAATTATTTTCTTTATCCAAAGTGCAGTTCTATGCTAATAAAATAATTCTATTAAAATAGAATTTCAAACTATGGATAGCTTTTGGACTGGGGGTCAAAACAATTTGAGTTTATTTAATTTATCCATTTTAAAATACTTAATATTAAAAAAATTGCAAATAAAATATAAATTGATTATGATCCAGTTTTTATTTTCTAAATATATGTTACAAAGTAAATTATAACAAATATATAGCATCAATTCAGTAATAATTATAATAAATATCAACAACCGTAACCTTCATCTATACAAATGCAAAAAACTTTGTAAAAACTCAAGGTGTCTTAAAATTATGTTAATACTTATATAATTTCAAATCATATATGTTGTTTGCATTTGATTGACTATCCTATTGCTTTGTTCATAAAACAACCAAAAAGTCAAAGACCAAGGGGCCATTCGTAACCAATTTGGTACAAAACCTTTAAACAAAGCCATAACTCCTTCATTTTTGACTGTAACTGATGCACATTCCCATGTCGATTTGTAAAACATTCCTCTGGAAAATTAAACAAACAAAACAAACAATATTTATTTCGAATACAATTTACATCCAGCGAAAGTTACCTTCCTTCGTCATTAACAGGTTGATTCATAATACGAGTTTTAATAGTATCAGCTGGAGTCCCTAAAACAGCAGCGACAAACCCAGCACATAAACTTCCCATAATATGTACTAAAGTTCCATCTTGTAAAGTAGTGTGTCGAAGAAGAAACTGCTTTGTTGTGTCATAAGTAGTAAGATCACCCAGATTAACTAATGCGGCCCTTTGTGCATTTGGTACCACTCCTTAAAAGAACATAACTTTGTAGCTGTTGTTCAATCTCTGCATTTTGCTTTACTGACAAGTGTAGGAACGCACCCCGCAATAACAAAAGCTACTGAAAGTCGTATCGTGTTTGAAAAAAACAGCTAAAACGCGATCAGCGCAAAAAATCTCAACAATCGTTCCTTCTCTTAAAACAGCTCAGGCCATTCCAGCATGAACAGCACTGTTTTTACCTATGAACAAGCCCCTGACTCCTGATTCTTTCATGGTTTTCATAAATGCATGTCGAATGCCATGAACACGAGGGGGTAGATTCAAAAGGCGACGTTTACCCTCCATTTGCAATTGCACCTTCACAACATCTGCAGGATTTGCAATTATTTGACTGAAGGTACCTGCTGTTGCTCCACCTAAAATCCAAATTTAGTATTTTTCGGAAATAATTACAATAAATTTGTAAAGAGTTCTTACATAATGCAGATTTCCATAATGGAAAATAATTATCAGCATTTGGTGTAAATACATTAACCCTGAGAAATTTGTAAACTGCCATTCGACTACCAGAATAAATACTATGTCTAACAAACTGAGCAGGTATTCCCTGCCAAAGTTTAAAGAAACCTTCTTCTTTAACAATCCCAATTCCTGTTTTTAACATACCTCGATGTGGAGCCTTAAATAATATAAAATATTAATAATCAACAAAAATATTTCTATTTTCTATTTACCGTTGTAATTTTTGAATCAACTTTATTCGCAATTTCTCCTTGAATCTGCAATCTTGTTTTCGTCAAGTCCAAAGGATAAGTAACAATCTCAGCCATAAATGCACCAAGAACGGATATTATATAAGTGCAAACAAAAGTATCAGCTAATGGTTGTTGCTTCTTTTCCGCTGGGTTAATTGGCACAGGTATTTGAGGCATTTTGAAGCCTTCTTCTATCCCTAAAACCACAATGATTATATTAATTATTAAACAATCAAATGAACAAAAGAAAATCGACTTTTGTTTTATATTCTAGAGAATATAAACGACGTCATTATGAGTTTAAATTTAGGTTAAAATGTAACACTTTGGAAATATTTCGCAAATTAACACTTCCAAAGTAGACTAATTTGATATTTATGGCTTAGGAACATCTTCATTTACATACGTAATATTTCCAAGTGGAAAAATCCTGGATTTCATTCATAATTGCAAATTATTCGAAAGTGAAAATCATGTTATGAATATTTTATGTTTACCTTAATTTGTACTCACCATTTAAAGTTGAATTTTACAAGTTTAGCTGAGACGAGGCATATAAGTATTTATTTGAAATATTCACACATCAAATGTAATCATTGGGAAAAGGATTGATAAGAATGAAGTAATAAAATTCGCGATAAAGTTGAAACTTAAAACTGAATGCAGAGTAAACGGTAATTGACTCAGGTTAAAGGTTGATTTTGTTGGATTTTATTTACATTCTATATAATAAGTATACCATAAATATTCTGTTTAATATACTTGAGTATTATGTAAATAAATAAAGGGAATTTAATTATACTACTAGCTTATTGGAGAATGGAATAATAAAATTCAATTATTTGTTTCCATTTACAAATTATTCTTGTATGACTAAAAATATCCTGCACGCAAAATGAATATTTTCTGAAAGTTTTTAAATATATTGTAATTAGAAATATATTATATTATATAGTTATGTATATTATATTAGTTTACTTCTTTATTTTTTGAATATTTACTACTGCTCAAACTACTAAATCTTGTTATCTACTAATAATATTATTCAAAGTTTAATTTAAATTTAAAAGTTTTTAGATAAAAGTTACAAATACAATTTTTCAAGTTTAATTTATCTCCTTATATAATATCTGATAATTGAAACTAATATCTCTTATCAGTAATTATAATTTTAAGTTATCACAATTCAATCCTTCAAAATTTCCATTTTTATTTCTTATTATCACTTGCAATATATGATAACCAGGATTAACTAATGAGATTACTCTAGAAATTAAATCTTAAATTTGCAAATTTCCAAGACTTCAAAAACACAAAAGAGAAAGAGTGACCTTTTAGGTCACTAAAGTTCATTAACAAAAAAAAGAATTTAGCAACTCAAATTGATAAACTCAAAATAACTCCATTCAAAAAAACTACTAATTTCTACCAACGATAGCACCATAAAAACAAAACAAAACATAGACAATATAAGTTGCCCCCATTATATTTCCAGTTGAAGTCGATGCCCACCAGCACCAGTTTGTGACTGGTTCGCATGATATCTACCGTGGAGTCAACTCAACTCATCAACTCACCTGTGAGCTTTTGAGAATCAGCCAGGTGGCTAAACAAAGTTTCATTTGGTTCATCCGTTTCCATCGTTTCATTCGTTTATTACTCGTTGTAGAATACGGTTTCAGAAATCCTACAAAACCGCTGTTAGTTTTCTGGTCCACTGCAAGTTTCACTTTCTCTAGTGCGTGTTTAGTTTCTTAAGAATTCGGCGAAAAGTATAAACAACGTAGTACAAATTAACTAGTAGTATATGGACATTAATAATAAGAAAGTAGGCGAATAACAAATAACAATACATACAGGTATACTAAAGTATACCGGGAGTTGAGTTCATTAACGGTAAATGAAAAAGGCACTATGACTACAAATAGATTTCACAAGTAAGTAACTGATACGTTTCAATTGCAATTTTCACAGATGATTCAATCGAAACTGTACTTTGTTTCATTGATTTTTATAGATTTCACTCACAAATTTATTTGTTTATTCAGTTTATTGTTATTGTATTCTGATATATTTAATTCTTCTTCATTTTATTGCTAACAGGAAGTGCTTTTCCTGTTCAATGTGGTTTTTGTAGTAAATTTGCTATCAATTAATAGAATTACTCTTTGGTAAAGTAATTTGCAGTTTGTACAAATTTTTGATCAAATAATGATAAAATTGATGGATGATAAGAGTCATGAGCGGTAGAATTCACTGATATTGTTGTTTAAAAAATAAGTTGCGATATTATCAAACTTGTATGAATCAATACTAATAAAATGATATCGCAAAATTTATAATATTATATTAATATAATAAAATTATGCATGAATTGCATGTATTGCAATAATTTCTATGATGTTTAAAAAATTTCTCTATTTTCATTTGTATTTCTTTACTATTCTCATTAAAATTATTTCTTTTTTTTTAAGAGCTGCACAAGATGGATTTGAAGTTAAGGATATCCTTAAAGAAGCTACAAAAAAGGATTGCAATAGTCGTGATGAACAAGGGATGACACCAACTTTATATGCAGCTTTTCATGGACATTACAACATTTTAAGTTTACTATGTGCAAGAGGGTAAGTCACTTGAAACTTTTAATATTCCCCTAATTTTAAAAACCAAATAATTCAATTTTAATCTTATTTCCAGTGGAGATCCTGATAAAGCAGACTTTTTTGGTAACACAGCTCTTCATCTTGCTGCCGCTCAAGGTCACACAGACATTGTAAAGTTTTTGATAAAGTTTGGTGTGAATATTTATGCCATGGATATTGATAAACGTACACCACAGGAATTAGCAGGTTTAAATAATCGCGATGACATTTTACAAATTCTCGATAAATATCGCGGTGATTTGGAAGCTGATGACAAAATGGCGCGCAAAGTGAAAACAATGAAGGAAAAAGCTAAAAAGGACGTTGAGAAAACAATCAGAGTAAGTAAAATATATAAAAACTTTGTTCATTTGATATTTTAATATAAATTTAATTAGTGACTAATTTTTTGTAATAATTTTTAGAAATATCAGAAATATAACGAACAACAAAGCATTTATCAAAGTGATCGAGAACGAAGATATGTTTCCAAGCCATCAATAATTCACACATTAAAAATGCGAGTTAAAAGTGGTTCTATGTCGAATTTAGCACAACCAGAACAAAACCTACCGAGATCTAGCTTTTCTGCATTAGTTAGTGGAGGTACAATGAACAAAAAAAGTTTAGGAATGAGCACAGTGCAAAGAAGAGCTTTAGCTAAAAATAAAACGAATGGTTTTGATAATGGAGATTTTATGGTAAGTTTGCAAACCTTAAATACAAATAAATTTTAAAAATCAATTAATTTCTTTAGATAAGTGAAATTGAAGATGGCAAACGAACAACAAGATCAATTCGTGGAGCAAGACGTGATTCCGAAGTAATGTTCAGTGGCGGATTAGAAAACTCTCATCCCCCAGTAGAAAATATTTTTAACGAAGCTGAAAATGCATTGGATAATACAATAAGTGGGGGAACATTAATAAGATCCAAATCGCAACCGGATTTCATGAAACAATTGAATGATAATCAAGCCAGTATATTTGTACGTCCTGGAATTGGAAGTTTTGCTTTTCGCAAAAGTATTACAAATGCAATGCAAGCAATGTCCTTTGCAGAACAGGCAGTTGATGATGATTCAATTGGATCACGATATGATGATGAAGTTGATATGTTAGACAGTGAGAATGATGACAATGAAGAGGAACCTGGTAGTACACCAATGGAACGATTCTTAACTGCTTGGGGATTAGGAGAATATTTGTCTAGATTTGAAGATCAAAAAATTGATTTAGATACTTTGATGATTTTAACTGAGGCTGATTTTAAAACTCTTGGCTTGCCTTTAGGACCTTATAGGAAGTTAATGAATGCTATTAGTGAAAGAAAACATGTTTTAGAAAATCCCGGTGATCTTTCTGATGGCATGGTTTAATTTATTATTTTAGTTGTAAGTTTATGTTCCCAAAAGTTTTCAAAATGGCAGAAAGATTTAAGAAATGCTGTTTGACAACTTTTAGGAACGTTATTTGACTTATGTATGACCTTTGAAATGCCTGTAGCCCTCAGAAAATGACTGCGGTATATATTACTTATAAATGAGTATTGAGTTCATATATTAATTGATTATTCAGTCATTTTTTATAAATACAAAGATGTATTATATTATTATTATTGTTTAAATAAAGATTTATTCTATTTACAATTGTTTTATTAATTTATCTGTAGTGCTAAATATTCAATTTTGGTAATCTTATTTAAACTATTATATCATGACAAATATGTATATTTAAATATTGTGCTACTTTTGAAATATCAAGTAATTATTAAGGCATTAACATTAGAAAATTGATATGTACACCAAAGTTATTTACATTAATTCATATTTGATAAAATCAATGCAGAATTATATATATTACCTTGATTTGTTTTTAATTTTGATTTTAATATTGATTAAAGTCATAATAATTTTATATTCATATAAATATATATAAAGGAAGCTAGAAATAATAGTAATAACATTATTCAGTTTTAAAAGTGCACCAGCAACATGTTATCAACAACAAAATTATCTTCGGTTATAATTTTAATAGTTTTGCTTCATTTGAGTGTAACTGTAGTAAGTTTCAATTTTCATTTATTCAAAATAAAACAAAAACAAAGCACATTTTTATATTTTTCCATTTGTTAATCTTCAGATATCAAAAGGAATAAGGTTGGATCATGTTGGTGTCCGATTATTATCACAGTCTTCAAATATTGACATCCATGTTAAAAATATTACTAATTCAGCTGGAAGAGTAAAATTTGGGGGAACATTGAACATGAAAGTTGCTCCTCAATCTCGAAATATTGTGGTATTATTATAAATTTAATTAAAAATTATAAATCTATGAAAATTAACTTTAATCTCATTTAGAAAAAAACTATCTATTTCTATTTCAGGTAAAAATAATTCCATATTTTGATAGACAAGGAAAACTTGTTCCTACACCAATAAAACTTACTCAAAACATTTGTGATGCATTAGATAAGAATATTTTGAAGATTAGAACAATCCTTGCTGCTTCTAACTTAACTGAATGTCCATATAAAAAGGTATAATTTTAAAATTGTGAGAAATTATTAACAAATAAATTTGAATTTTTAGGGGTTGTATTCAATAAGTAGTTGGATACCAGAAGATAGTGAATTGCCAAACTTACCTGTTGGTCGTTATCAGGCTGATTTGATATTCGCCGTGGATAATGTCGAGTGGTCAAAATTTCGTTGGATTGGTGGAATAGTCAAAGCTTAACAACAATTGAATAACTTACTTAATCTTAATGATATATTTACACATGTTATGAAGTTGATATTATCTGCACAAAGAAACAATTGCATGCATAATATTTTATTATCAAGCATAAAAAGTTAAAAATGAAATAATTAAAGATTTTGCATATGAATTCTTCTTCGTTTCTAAGTAACTGTAAAAATAAATCAGTACATAAATAACAAAACTCATAAAGGTTTTTTAATTTTAATTTTTTCTACCCTTTGATGTAGCTTTATAAGAAATAAGTAAATCACTGAAAAAAAAAGATAAAAACCTTTCGATAGAAAAGATATAAATATTTCTATGCAGAGAATCGCATATTATAAATTTAAAATATATTATTTTATATTTGCAATGTATAATTTTCATTTCTAATTAATGCATCAAGCTTATAATTACAAATTTAAGTGTATGTCATCAATTTAAAGGAAATTTTGAAATGCTTTCTTCTACATTTGATGCGTTGAATGTTTATATTAATATTTCAATTGTTATCACATTATATAGGTTTGAAAAATGTTTGATATCTAATATTTGAATTAATTACATATTCAACCAATAATTTCTTAGTTATCATATCAATTTTGTTTGTTTAATCATTTAATTAAAGAATTTAGTGACCATAACGTCAAACAAACACTTATTTCATATAATTTCATGGTAGAATATACATTATATGTATATATTTCGTGAATATACAAGGCAACCATTTTAGAATAAAATTCACGCGATGAAAATTTGTAACTATTGTTTAGTTACATTTGTCATTAGATGAAAAACTCCAGAAGTAGTAATATTACTAATAGTCTTAGGTTTTCAAGAGGTTGCAACTTAAAAATTCAAGGCCATTCAAAAAAACTAATCACGTGACTTGAATTCTTAAAGTGCGTTTTCATGGCGCGAAATTTTCAACCAATAGGCAGCGAGCATCTGTACAACAAAAAAATGCACGCTTCCTATTGGTGAAAAATTGACGCCACCATGAAAACGCACCTTTAAATGAATACCTGATATATACATACATATAACATATAATAATATATATATACAAATAATTTTTGATATATATATAGAGCTAATAACATTATTGCTAATAATAAAATTTGTTTAATAATTTTAGGTCATATGAGACAATAATAAAATAATCTTATTCAATTTATGATATACTCAGTTAGCTAAACACTTCTTTAACTTTATACTCGTGTCATTTATATAATCACTTTGAATTGGATAATATTACTGCACTAATTGTTACCACCCTTGCTAGTTGTTGCATTCCCACCGACATTGTTATCATTGTTCAGTTGTTGTTTTTCCAGTTTCAGTTTAAGTGCAACTTTTTCCTCTTTGATTTCCGCCAATTCTTGACTTAATTCCTGACACAGACGTAACAACACTGTATTCTGCTCTTGTAGTTTAGTAAACAATTCAAATTTCGCACGTTCTTCGGCACTCACGGGACTGTCACGCGTTTTTGTTGGTTTCCTATAGATTTCGAAAGCACCATGTTTACGTGGACCATCTGCAACGTCTTGGGATGACGATATTGATGTAGCTGCAAATTGGGCAAACAATTTCTTTCTTTCTGCTTCATATTGATCACCTGAAAATTTAAATAAAATTCATGCAGTCATTTTTCAATTGATAGTTCTAAAGGAGCGTTTTCATGGTGGCATCGTTGGCGTGAAATTTTCAACCAATGAAAACGCCCCTTAAATTAAGTTGTATAAACAAAACTTTACTTTACCTGGAAAAATTTCATCTTGGACATTTTCATATTTCTCGAATTGATCAAAATCAGCAAACATAGGCTGCATCTTCTTCGTCTGGCAGTCTTCTGACCTTTGATTAATTAGCTGTTTCCTTGTGCTTTGCTGAACATTAGGACTAATTCTTGGAGGGACTGTCGGAGGTGCTAAATGTTTATTTAGTTTATTAAGATCTAAACTGGAACTTCTTCCATGAGTTTTAAAAGGTCTAGGTGGTGGCGGCGGAGGTTTTTCTTTCTTAGGAGGTGGAAATGCTGGTAAACTAATAGGACCATCCGAAGGTGGTGGTGGAATAGCTCCTGGTCCAGGCATAGTGAACTTCTTAGGTTGAGGCCTCTGAATGGCGCTAGTAATCTTATCAATGTCATTTTTCTTAGCAATAGCATCCTCGTCATCATTGAGCACTTCTGGTGTCAGTCGCAATGCAACAGGATGCAATATTTTGGGATCCATTTCCAAAGCACCTTTTTGAAAATCGAAGTTTACTGGTTTGGGACCTGGTGATGATACTGAATTTGTAGGACTATCCACAAACTTGGTCCATTCTTTAGCTGTATCTTTCGTTTGTGGGGAAAGAATAGGCTCGGTTTCCGGTGTGACGGATGTTGGTGACCCACTAGCTGGTTGCAATTGTGGAGGAAGAGTCTCTGGTAATTCGATGTGATTACGACGCAAAACTACCAAATGCATGGCGATGCTGAATTCGTCCAGACTAAGAGCTCCGTCTTTAGTCACATCAGCAAGTTGCCAAATCTTGCGTAATTCGTGGACAGGCAGACGTGATTTCTCGAAAAACATTCGTGCAACTGGCCCAGCCAATAATGCATTAATATCTGGCTGAAGGGATTTAAATTGAGTCGAATAATATTCCCTTTGTTCGTGAGTTATAGACCACACTTCACTCGATACTTCAGTGTCTTCTTCACTGCTGTGTCTATCCGATGACTCTTCTTCTGTCCCTAATAATTGCCGTTGCTCTTCTGATACTAACCCATGCCATGTACTTGTAATAGCCCAGCTGCGATCTTGAACACTATTTGTAGGTGTAGGACTATCTGAAGCTGTACTTGAAGCTCCAGTACTTCCACCTCTACCAACACTTAAAGTTTCACTATCCACTTCGGAATCTGTACTAAGCGAATCTTCTTGTCTCAATTCAATCAAGTCAGCATGCGAATCGACATGTGGCCAAGTGAATCTAGGTAAAGGCAAATCAACAGTACTTGAGGCTAATATTTCAGATCTTATAGGCACATTTGATTGAAAAGCGGCGACTAGTTTTAAAGCAGAACAGAATTGTTTCAGAAGCAAATGAGTTGTGCTTGGGGTCCAACAAATCTCAGCAATCTGAAAACATGAATTTGAGTTGGAGTAAATTGTATGTTAAATGTACAAATTATTAATTATTACCTGATTGATTATTTCATCTGGTACGTGGCCCGACTTAATTAACTCAACTAGTTTATTTACTTCCACTTTACCACATTTATCTCCGTCACAACACACGAAGAAATCATGAAAGTATCGTTGCATGGCGTCCGGCAAATACAAATCATCCATTGCTGGTAGCGGTTGATTTGCATTTAAATAAATATGTGAATTTTTTGTTCTAGTATGAGAATGATTTTGATGGGAATGAAGCAAATGAGGCGACAGCTGCTTCCTCAACAGCATTCAACGATGTTCACACATCCTGTTTGCACTGCGAATGAACAGCTTAGATTATATAGATTTTATGCTGAGCAGCAGTAAGCTGTTAACCATTGCTACCTAACCTAACTTTTTACAAATTACTTAGTTATATGTGCAGGGAGTAGGGACTTTTTGGATAAATTTTGCCTACTTCTCTCCACCTCATAAATTTTAAATTTTTGGAGGCAAATTTATTTAAAAGATAAATGAAATATGAAAGAAATTAATGTTTGTAAAGTTATTTTAACAAATAAAACATTACTTCTTGTTTTAACTTACCATTTTGTCATATTTTTAATCCTTTCCTACTCTATTTAATTTTTTTTTTAAATTTGCGACTTGATATAAATTTGTTTAAGACTAAAAGAGTATAATTTTAAACAAATTAAACTAATAAAGTTATATAACTAATTAAAACTTTTTACAAATTACATAGTTATATGTTCAGAGAATAGAGACTTTTTTGATAAATTTTGCCTATTTCTCTCCACTTCATAAATCTTAAATTTTTGCAGGCGCATTTGTTTAAAAGATAAATAAAATATGAAAGAAATTAATGTTTGCAAAGTTATTTTAAAAAATCAAACTTTAATATTTTTGTTTTTAAATATTATTTTGTCATATTTTTAATCTTTTCATACTTTAATTCCTTTATTATTTTTTTTCAAATAAAATTCACGACTTGAAATAAATTTGTTTAAGACTAAAAGAATATAATCTTAAATAAATAAAGTTACTGTAAACAGTAACACATATATGCAATTTAAATAATAATAATAACTTTTTACAAAATAACATAGTTCTTTGATCAGGAAGTAGGGACTTTTTAAATAAATTTTGCTATTTTCTCTCTACCTCGTGAATTTTAAATTTCTAGAAGTGAATTTGTTTAAAGAATAAATAAAATATGAAAGAAATTAATGTTTGTAAAGTTATTTTAATAAATAAACCTTTAATTCTTGTTTTAAATTATTATTTTGTCATATTTTTAATCTTTTTCTACTTTAATTCCATTATTGTTTTTCAAATAAAATTCACGACTTGAAATAAATTTGTTTAAGACTAAAAGAATATAATCTTAAACAAATAAAGTTGCTGTAAACAGTCACACGTTCTATGTTGATAATTATACGATAAATTTAAATAAACAAATAAAACTAAAATTGCAATGTTATCAAAATAATTACATGCATGATTCAAACAAAACTATACTCTTAAATAATTACTATGACTAATCCTTGAATAAAAAATAGAATTTTATACTTAAAAAGATTTTTAATATCTTCCAAAACATTTGTGGAACAATTTCTAAAAAATTATGTCATGAATACATTAAATACATGCACATACATATATCTAATAGTATAACATATAAATAATTATATATCTAAGATTGAATTTATTTGACTTTGCTTAAGTGACGACTAGTAAATATTCCCATTTTCTTAAAGCTTGCCATGGACTTTTCAATCCTGTGAAATAAAAAGACTTCTTTGATATGTGTTCATTAGCAGTTTAAATATTTTAAACTGCCATTAATTAAAATTTGCGAGATGACTTTTCCCGAAGTGAATCAAGAAATACTTAATAAAAATTTGTATAAATGCTTATTCAATATTGTGAATATCGAAATTTTAAATTACGTATACGTATAGATTCCAGATTCTCTACTCCAGCGGTTCTCAAACTTTTTGAGCTGCGGAGCCCTCCAATGGCAACATACATTTTCCCGGAACCCCACGGGCCGATGAGCAAAAAAAAAAATTGCTCACCCATTGAGAGGAGTGGATGAGCAAATAAAAAAACAACTGCACTCCTATTGACAGGAGTCGATGAGCAAAAAAAAACACACCCATTGAAAGGAGTCGCTGAAAGGTCTATCAATTATTCGGGAAAGATCATGGACCAAATCAGTCACGGAGCCCTTGGAGGTACCTCGCGGAGCCCCAGGGTTCCGCGGAGCACACTTTGAGAACCGCTGCTCTACTCGATTGACATAATTTTATGTAAAGGGGACAATTGTAACACAGCAACAGCTGCATCTTTCCTGTCGATTTCATACAAACTGGAAACTAACGCTCCAATTGTACAATTCGCCATTGAAAGAAGTCGCATCGTACAACTTGTATGTTGCGAATCTAAAGCTGCAATTCTTTCTTGGGATAAACCCAATCTCAATGCTAAAAGACACCAATCTCTTCCATGTGATTCTGGTGGATCTAACATGCTGCAAAGTTTTAGTTTCACTGGTGCAGGAAGTTCATCTACATTTAATGCACATCCCCATTGAATATTACAGATTAAATCGGAATTATCTGAAAAGATTTTCATTTGTTTTAATGTTTGAAAACTTTGTATTTCTTTAAGCTTTGGTTGTTTAAACACTTACCAAAGAGTACTAATTGTACAAGACTTTCTTGCATTGATGTGATAGGATTATAAAAAGTGAGATCTAAAATGGACTCGCTTTCCAAAACAGCGGAAGTTATAATGTGTGGATCGTATTCATGGACGTTGTTATCATGAGCTATCAATTGATTGCTGCTTAAAATATGTGTTTCAATCAATAATCCAGGACAGACATTTATAATAGCCTGTAAAAACATTAAAGAAAATTAAACATAAAGATTAAAAACTTGCTTTTGTTTTTTTACCTGTTTAATGGTAGAAACAATCTGTTGAAAAAAGTAAAAACAATATTTTGAGCTTTGACTTGGTCCTCTAATTTTCACCTCAATATATTCATCTCCATCGTTGTCATCAACTAAAGTTATCAATGTTTCCAAAGTTATAGTACAAAATTTCGATCCCTGGTACCATTGATACAAATCAATATCACTCTCGGAATATTTCAGGGCTAATTTTCTCATTTCAACCTAAAAGCGAAAAATATTTAGTTAGTACTAAACATAAAACAAATTTAGAATATTACCTGAACAAAACAAAATATTCCATTGAACATATGAAAAATATTTGGTGCTGTACGAAAACGAATACCTCCATAGCAACTTTTACTGTTTGCATATCGAGGATCGTCAGGGTCCCATAATCCTGCAAGGGTTTCAGTCAAATTGTAGATTGGAAATTCATATTCTATGTCATCTTCAATTTCACACTAAAACAAATAAAAATCGAACGACATTAATATAAATAATAAACTAAATTTCGTAATTCTTACAGGAACACATAAATCCATAGCTTCCAATAATTCCAAAACCGCAATAGCATCGCATTGATTATAACAAGCTTGAAAATCTTCCGCAGTATAAACACCAGTAACTCTTGCATTTTGTAAAAAAGCCATAGATAATAATTCCCCAATTAAATTCGTTCCCAACCAATTTACATTAAGGACGATGAGATCATTAACGCAATAAACTTCCCCCATAGAATGTAATTGCTGTAGCAATTCTAAAATATGATCGTCAGACGCTAAAAGGTTCAATTGCAATCGCAGCAAATGTGAAAAAGTTTTCCTATGCAAAATGGGAAACTGCTCATATTCTTTTTGCAAAGTGACTAGCCAAGTTAAAGTAGCTTCCAATAATCCAGTCCATGATCCAATAGTTTGCTAAAACGCAACGAAATTTGTTTAGTAACAACATCAAGAACTTCTTAAGAAAAGACTTATTGATAATTTAATGCTAGCGAAGATAAAGTTAGGAGATCTAAGCTGTTAATACTTAAGCTATTCTCCCCACTTGAAAGTGATAATGTATTATTATGAAACAAATAAAAATCAAAAAATTTGAGAAATAAAGAAATGTGCGAAATATGATACAAATCGCTTGATTGCAGTTGCATTATAATATTGAATAATTTAATTGTGGGTTTTATTGAGAATAGAAAGTTGCATTTTTGTTTTGAATAAAGCCGACACACAAAAAGTTGCATGATGTCGCTAACCTTTGAGCAAGGCGTCGTTATTAAATCATATCCGGCCTGAGCACCTTTCTTTATAAAATTATCTAGCCCAGAGCCCTGTAAAAGAAATAGCATTCCAAACATAATAAGAATCATTTCCAACATTCGTCGACAAACGAACAAACTAACACGCATTGGCAAAATCAATGATGTACATCAATGATGATGATGCGACAGAGAATAACGAATAGAAACTAAATTTTTTACTTTAGCCAATTGATTGTTAACTTACGCGAATACAATTTTGTTTGATGGTGCACAATAATGTCTTTAATTGTTTAAAGGCATAAGATGTAGGGACGTTGCAATCCATTACAATTGTATCTTTGGAAAGATTTAAAATATGGGGGAATAATTTGCCTATTGTTTCGCTTGTTTTTTGCGCATCGGAACTTATCCATTCACCTTGTTGATTTTTCACTGAACGTGTTGCATCAACGTGAGTTGCAATCAGAATAATTTTGCCGTTTTCACCTAAGAGATTATTTCTTTCTTATAAGTCTTTTAAATAAATACCTTTTTTTAGTCATTGAACTTACATGAAGGCAGATCTGCTGGTTGTCGAGCTAATATAAAATTCAACCAGAAGGATACTTGCTTTATTTGGACACTGATTGGTTCTTCCAAATTGAATAGAATTGCTGTTATCGAATACGGATTTGGATAGAGGAAATTATGATAAACTGGGAAATAATTTTCTTGTCCTGAGAATTCCCAAACTGATACAACTCCAACTGTAGAAAGTTCAATCTATAAGAAAATTTTAAAATAATAATTATTTCAATATTATAATTTATTAATATAACTTACATTATGAACACTTAAACCATTCGTACAATTATGATTCCCAGATGATTCAAAGTTTAAAGAATTTTGTCTTGAAGTTAAATCCATTTCAATTTGAGTATTTGAGGGTGACGATGGACGAGCTACAAATATAAAATGTAATAAGCTACTAATTTGGAAAATAAACCAAACTTACATTTGTTACTTTGTAATGAACCTGAACGTCGAAATAAAGAACTTAATAATCCTGCCCCAAGAGATTTGAATAAAGATGTTTTGCCTGTTCCACAATTTCCTAATAATCTTAATGATAATCTAATGGCTGGTTTTGATGTTGGAACTAATTGTCTTGCATATAAATCACGATTGCCAGTTGCTCTTAATCTATCCAATAATTCAGCTATAGCATTATTACCATACTTCAGTGCTGTAATATCAGCTCTTATTTTGTCTGCATTTTTTACATCTATATTGCATCCTGCTGTGCATAAACAACTACAAAATAATATAAACATTTTTAAATAATTCAAATTTAAAACTATTAAGTATTTCAAATGCTCACCGTACAATCTGAATATGCCCATATTTTGCAGCCAGATGTAAAGGATATAAACCTTTGAATGTTTGTACTTCGACATTACATCCTAAGGCACACAATGTATGAACAACATCAAGCAATCCTTTCGCACAAGCAATGTGAATTGGATAGTCTCCAAACTACAAGAAATTGAACAACTTTTAAAAAGGAAAAAGGCATATGAATAAATTCTAACAGAAATAAAAAACATATCATGCAAAATCAATACATTTATTTTAAAGAAACAATTTACAACTATTTCACAAAATATACATACACAATCTGGAATTTCATATTCAGCTCCAGCTTGTAAAAGTATCAATGCAATTGAAGAGTAGCCCTTTCGTAATGCAATATGCAAAGCTGGATTAGGACCAGTATCAAGCTCTACGCCACTATCAATGAGATATTTCACCTCTTCTAATATTCCCTTCTCGCAGGCATATTGCAAGGCTGTTAGTTCCAAATACTTAGATGAGCTTATAGGACTGTCTCCACTTAAGAGATTGTCCATCGTAGTCATATCACATTTTCAATTTTTCAGTAATTCTTCGAAGACATATAAATTCTTTGTATCATTGTGCGTTTGTTACTTGGACGAAAACTGAGCTAACAAATGGTACAATCTGAAAATTAGAAATAATGCACTTTAATCAATTTATTTTGTTTGTTTGTATTTCTGGAAATACCGGTATGGCACAGTTTTAGGTAAACATGAAATATATACTAGTTGTGTATTGCTTACAACCCGACCCATAAAAAATCGATTTTAGGACAACCTAACAGTACATTCGACGAAATTAACCGATAAAACTCTGTATTTGTACAAGAATTAAAACTTTATACTGGAAAAATGCGCAAAGATTCAGTTTGCATTAGATAAGGGCTGCAATTTTTATTAAAGAAAAACTTTTTAATTATGAAAAGAATTTATTTATATCTTCATAAATATTACATTACAAAGATAAGCAGAATCATTACAATTAATTCTTTAAAGTACAACCATTGAGGTTTCAATCATAGGCTTCAAATTTTCAAGCTCCTGGATAAGGATTCGTAGAGTCCTTTTGGCTTTAGAAATGTCAGCCATTGTGCTATCAGGATTTGAAAGAACCCTTTGGCAATAACGGTAGTGTAAGACCTGGATATTAAGCAGTTCTTCCATTACCTAAGGAAAAATGAAACAAATAAACATTTTGTATTTCAAGCCTTCAATTTTACAAATGAAAAATTGTCTTACCTTCTTGCGTTCAAGTTGAATCTTCTTTCTGCGTCTTTTTTCCTTCTTAATGATGGAATCAAGATGTTTATCCTCTTGATTTCCCTCGTTTGGATTATTATCATTCGGTTGAATATTTTCCATTGCAAATAAACGTAGAAAACTACTTGAAATATGTGCTTATTTCAAAACGAAATTTGAAACAAAAGATTTCAAATGACAATTAAATAAACGAATCCTTGTCAACGGTTAAGAATCAGGAGTGGCGATAGATGGCTGTACAAGGATAGGCTAAAGGACATTTTATTAAGGATCTAGTTTGTCATGGAAAAAGGAGAATTCCATGGCAACTTTGATTTTGTAGTAAAGAAAGTTATGATAAGTTATGAAAATTAATTTATTCAAATTCTTAGAAATATTAATTACATTATATTAGTAAAATGTAGAAATGTTATATGAAAAATTAATCGCTTAAGATTAAGCTATCAATGAGAGGTTCTAATGCCGCAAACTGTTCCAACAAAGTTGTTAGAGCTTTTGTTGCTCTGCGAATAGCTCGAGAATTGCTATTGGGATTGGTAAGGACGCTCCGGTAGAATCCAAAATGTTGATTATGCATCTGGAGCAAATGACACAAAATCTATGGGAAATTTATAAAAACCAATATTAGAAAAAAAATTGAAATTAATATAAATGAAATAATAAATACTCGTACCATTCTGCGTCCAGTATGCAGAGTCTCCTTACGCGTTATCTCCTTTTTTTTTTCTTTAGCCAAGCGAACTTTTTCTGGAATCTTCTTACGCTTTTTCACCTGTTTTTCTTCTTTTGGTAAACGTACATTTTTTGGAGTCCTTTTACGCTTTTGCTCCTGTTTTTCTTCTTTAATTAGGAGAACATTTTTTGGAGTCTTTTTACACTTTTGCTCCTGTTTTTCTTCTTTAATAAATCGAACATTTTTTGGAGTCTTCTTACACGTTTGCTCCTGTTTTTCTTCTTTAATAAATCGAACATTTTTTGGAGTCTTCTTACACGTTTGCTCCTGTTTTTCTTCTTTTATAAAGCGAACATTTTTTGGAGTCTTTCTTTCCATTGTGGAGAAACGAATGAACTGCCTTGCACGACGTTCCAAATTGGAATGAAAATTCAAAAGGATTCAAACAAAAGCTTGCAAATGTAAATCAAGTTACCGGTTTTTAGAGAGAGAGACATCTTCCAGTATGCTTTGCACCAATGAAAAACCTCGGAGGGAAAATGTACTAAAATCTAGTATGCCATGAATCAAAGAATTTTCAATTGCATGGCAATCTGGGATCTTTGATTAAAAAAAAAATTTAAATATTATATTAATTTATTTATTATTTGCTTAACAAATATATTACATTGAAAATTTTGCATGAGATTTGCAACAATACAAAAGCCATATGATTATTATATAAATAATTCTTTAATCTGCTGCCAAAATGCTAATGGTTGGTTGCAAACTTTCCAACTCTTTAATCAAAAAATCTAAAGCCCTCTTGGCTTTGCGGACATCAGAAATGGTGACCTTGTTCTTGGACACTAACTTGCGACAAAAACGACGGTGCAATTCTAGTATCCTCAGCAGTTGTCTCATAACTTGATCCCATAGCTAAATTAGTAGAAATATATTATGAAGAGTTCAATGTAAATGAAAGAATTTTTATACCTCGTCGTGATCCGCACTGACTAAACGAATACGAATTGAATCATTCTCTTCTGGATGGTCATGTTGGTCTTGTTGTACGTTCTCCATATTGAAAATCGTTTTATACCAGCCCGTTTGAAGTACTAATTCAGAATAAATCAGTTGAAAGTGAAATCTGGCGGTAGAAAAATTATGCACCAATCAGCATTGATATTCCTGGCTGTCATATTATCCCCACTAAGTTTTTCATGTCACAGCTGGTCATAGCCATCTTCTCCAGGAAATTTTGCTGGACAAATTATTTAAGATCTAGGTTGTTATGAATAAAACAAAATTTGACATTACATAGCAATTTATTTAATCTTTACATTTTAGAAAAAAAATATGAAAATGTTTTATAAATGATTATTAAACAAATAATTTCTTTAAACAAATAATTTCATTAAACAATTTATTTCAGGAGTTAGCTTATCCAAATGATAAGTATATTTTTTAAGTATTTTCTTAGCTTTGGCGATATCACTAGAAGTCCTCTGAGGAATCGGGAATAGTTTCTTTGACAGTTGAAAATGAATTATTTGAATTCTCAGTACTCTCTCAAAAACTCTAATCATAAGCTATAGAAATAAATATGTTTGTTATTAGACAAATAGGAATTAATTTCAATAAAATAAATGTCATACCCTTTCACGGACTTTAATAATCCGCTGCCTTCTCTCCAGTACTTCTGGTGTAGGGGGTGTAGGGGGTGTAGGTTCAAGATTTCTTCTTCTGCGATCCATTGCAAAAAGCGTATCAACCGACTTGTACGAAAGTTTAATTCAGAATGCGAGATTTCCAACAAAATAATGAAATTTAAAACAAATCAAAATCGAGCAACCAGAGATTTTCATGTGTTAAGAGTTGAATTGTGCAATAGATGGCTGTGGAAACCATGTATCAGGATGTGGTGCTCTCCCCACCATGTTCATGTCGTATCCGCCATTACAGAACAATAGCCTACTTGATGTAAGGAAAATTATCAAAGTTCAATTTTGCTAGGACTAAAACAATTTTGGATATTAAATGATAATTTGGAATTCTTTTTTATTACATAAAAACTTGTTTATTTTAAAATAAATTTATTGATAGATTAAGAAATTTAACATGAAATATGTAATTTATAAATGAATAATGCTTTACAATAACATCATTAACGCATCCATAATTGGTTTCAAGAGTTCCAACTCCTGAATAAGAATTCGTAGAGTTCTCTTAGCTCTACGAATATCTGCAAGTGAACTATCGGGATTGGAAACAACCTTGTGGCAGAAATAACGATGTAGATTTTGGATATGCACCAGCAGTTGTAATGCCTTGTCCATCATCTATATAGAATTGAAACAAACAAATTAATATAACATAGAAAAACGGCTCAATTTAGATGAAGTAATATTCATACCTGCTCACGATGCTTTCTGCGCTCTTCTGCCGCATTCTGAATCTGAGCAAGCTCTAAATCCTCGCCAGCTCCATCATCATTAGGATTATTCTCGGTATTTTCATTATTCTCCATTTCGCGAAGTTACTTGTACGAAGTTCTAATTCAGAATGGAAGTTTTAAACGGGGTCTACAAAAAACAAAAGCTTTGCAATGTCAATCTAGCAACCCATGCTTGTCATAATTAAGAATCTAAATGTACAATAGATGGCTGCAATAGCCACCTTCTACTAATTTCGCTAGGTTGTTTTTTGCATGAGCTTTGTATTAAAGCCAAATAAAGGGTATTAAAGAAAAAGGAATTAGTTATTAAAATACTTTATTTACTAATTTGTTTTACAAGCTATTCTCCCACACATCCAATTTTGGCTAAGATTTTTATGTAGACAAAAATATTAAAGATCCCAAATTAAATTTAGCATGGCAATCTGTGATTTTAGAATTAAAAAACAAATATTTAATTATAACATAAATTTATTTTCTAAATTTGATACAAAGTTACATAAAAAAAATTAAATTGCAAGTTTTATTTCAATTCTCCTTCTAACAATTCTAAAAGAGGACCAATCCTGTTCACTTCTTTCTTAAGATCTTTAAGAAACCACTTGGACCTAATCATATTGATTGTATAATTTGCAGGATTACCAATCATGCTTGTAGCAAATTGATTATGTTCAAATTGTGCTTTAGTGAGTTGCAGCATGATTTTGGTATATAATTTATCGAAATACTGTAAACAAAAAACAAAAATAATATTATTTAAAAAAGCATAAAAATAAATTGCAATTTTTGCCATACCCGGTGATGTAATCTGCGAAGTTCAACATTCCTCACATAATCATTAGCAATATCATAATCTTCTTCTTCTATAACTTCTTTCTTAATATCCTTAACATCAATGAGATCCATTTTGGAGAAACACACGAAGTGGCTTGTTCAAAGGTCTAGCGTAGAATGAGTGATTTGGAACAAAACTTTTGGAAAGCCAAGCCAAGTTTCGAAATCTAGTAATCAGTGCTTATCATTTAAGTAGCAAAATTAGCAATAGATGGCTGTAGAAGTATTGGCAGCAAATTGTCCTTGTGCGGCAACCACCACGCCAATAATTTGGTGTGTTAAAGTCACGCATTAAATATCTCTGCGACAGGTGCATGCATGCAAGGCATTCTATCTACATACGATAGTGAAATATCAAGATGGCGGTTCCAGGATTGTTTGTGAATCGCAGGAACTTGGATTTAAATTGAAAATCTTTAACGACGCTACTAACAACAAAGTCGGTTTATTGTGGAGGTCGTGAAAGAGTGGCGTTCAATTGTTTTCATGATTGTATGCTATGTGCAAGCCTACATTATTTAGGCAGCAGGTTCATCCCGCAACTCTGCCTCGGTGCTTTATCGTCAACCCATTGTGCAAGTGAAAGTTCTGTTGTGATAACGCCAAACCAAAGTATTGGTAATGGCTGCTGATAGTACCGAGCAGGATCTGCGAAAGAATTTGGACATCATCCAGTCGATCATTGATGTTTCGGCTGTGAAGTTGGAAGGTTTAAGGACACAATGCGCTACAAGCGCCGAGCTTACCCAACAGGAGATTCGTACCCTGGAGGTACTTTACCTTAATTAAATAATAATTTAATATTTTATATTAATTCATGTTTTATTCATATTTCTACTTGTATATCTTAAATATATATCTCTAGTCTTGTTTTATTACATTGTCAACAGGGTAAACTCATAAAATTGTTCTCAAATCAATTGGTAACAAAAATGAAGATTCGATCAAATGATATGGCTCATCTCCCATCGTTAACTCAATGGTTACAAGTTGTCGGTTTAAGTACAGCTTCTATAAATGCCCTCTGCCAAAAGATAAATTCTTTTGAAGAATTGCAAGAGAAAAGCGAGCATGAATTGAAAATGATTTTGAATGAGAAAAGTGCACGGCCTGAAGAGTTGAGTAGATTATGTCGGGCATTACACAATTTAAAGAAATATATTGGTAATTATAACATTATCCTTTGTGTTTAAACAATGTATTTATTTCATTTGGTTTGTTTAGATGTTTTGAAGAAAGGTGATAATGATTCAGTTGATATGGCACTCAATTGGGACTCGTGGGAATTGCAGTTACCTTTAAAAGGATATTCTCCAAGAGCTGGTAGATCACGTACAACGAGAGCTTCTGTACCATCAGAAGAATGTTTAAATAACAACAGGGCAGGTGCGATTCCACCTTCTGCGTCTGTTTCAAGTATCAGCTCTCTGAATGTTCAATGTGTTCTCACTTCCCCTCCTCAAACTAGAGGAAAAGGTATTTCAGCATGCACTAAACTAATCATTCCTTTCTTAATGCTATCAGGACTGTAGCATATTTCTTTCTATGCCATATAAACTTTTTTCTTTGATGTGATCATGATTTTAATGTTTTGCAAGTGGTTATGCTTTCTGTTAATAAAAATTACTAATTCTTTGTTTGTTTCTTCTTCTTTGTTTGTTTGTTTCTTCTTTTTTTTTGTGTTTGTTTAAGTAAAGTTTGTTTCGATATAAATAAATTTAATAACATTGTTACGTTCTACAGGAACTAAATTTCCTACAACTCCACCTGCTAAAGCTAAACATTGTACAGGACATACAACAGGTTTGCTTCCTGATTATCCTTTGACAAAGAGCAAATCACACGAATCACAATTAGCTAAGAATGATAATGGAGAAATTGTTCAGACGTAAGTATTTTAAAATAATCACTTAGAAATTATATTTTGTTTAATTATTCTATTGATTAATGCATGAGAAAAATTATAAACTAATTAATGCATGAGATATCATAAAAATTTTGATATTTTAGTCTAGACAAGTAAAATATTACTTCAATTTAAAAATATTTTAATGCATCAAGTTCCAAAAGATAATTTATATTATTACCACAAATAAAATATAACTTTTAATGCAATTAAGATAAAAAATGTCTATGTTTCTTGTAAATAATGTTAGATTTTTATTTAAAAGTAGATAATACTTGAAATTACCTATAGGAATGGTGAAAGTCATCAAACAACTAGTGTAGGAACTCGTCGTGGACGTTTGTCTACTGAACCAGGGCCCGAAACAGTTTGTGGCAGTCCAATTTTGATGAGTCCAATCAAATCACCGCCCTATAATCATATTGGAACTGATAGTGATGATAACAGTGGCAAATGTATGTTCACTTACTTATTTTCAGTTAGAAATCTCACCTTTGAATATTATTCAGTCATTTTCGTTATTAACATCTTTCTACAATTAAGAATATTCCGCGAATGATATTTCGGTGCTTAAGTTCTAACACTATCCCACTTTTTTCATGTTTTGAGTTCGTAGCGGTATTTATAGGAAATTGTTATTTGTAGGTGTAATATAAATCAAAATTTTGAACAAGAGAAAGAAAACACTGTTTTAGACCAAAGTCTTTGAAAGTCATTGAGTTTTACTGCCTTTTTTTTTAAGTTTAAAAAAGAAGAATTTACACACCGGTTGATTAAATCAAGCATCTTGATCACTTATGTGAATTAAATTCTTTTTCTTATCTTTTCAATAGCAACTTTAAAAGTTCCTAAATCGCCGCATACACCGAACACATTTGGTGGTGGTATGACCCATCAAATCAACCATCGATTCCAAAAGAAATTTAAAATGATGGCGGCCTGTGGAGTGTGCACAAAACCAATTTATTTTGGTTCTGGCCTCAAATGCAAAGAATGCAAATACAAATGTCATCGAGAATGTGAAGATAAAGTGACACCTTCTTGTGGATTACCTCCAGAACTTCTGGAGGAGTTCAAAAAGAAATGGCCTAGTGAGAAACCTGTGTATTCTTCACCGAATGCAGTTCGTTCGAATAATACGAAGATTTTGATTGACTCCATTACAAAACGCAAACCTTCTTATCCACAACCATCAGGAAATCACATTCCTCAAGTATGTGGTGCTTATTGCTAAATACTTTAAGACATAATAAATGCTCTTTGTATTAGTAATTCAATTATGTATATTATAAAATGCTTATTTTTAGGCACCAGATTCTAGTTCAAATACTTCAAGTTGCAATAGTTCTACACCTTCCAGTCCAGCATTGTTACAGTCGCAAACTCCTCACGCTCATTTAAAGTCCACAACTTTTCATTTTCCAGGTAATTATTCCACAATAATTATATGAATGACATTTTCATAAACAAATTTGCCACTTTTTTCTTCTATCTAATAGAACCCTGTTCTGAATCAAATGATTCGTCTTCTTCAATAAGTGGAGGAATGAATACAGTTACATTATATCAGGAACTAACTAGCAGCCAACAATCTAGAGATAGCGACAGAACAATTTCAGTATCTGGTAGCACTGATTCTGATCGTACACCTGTCCGAGTTGATTCTCAAGACAGTCAAGTATCTGATTCAGAAATGAATGCTGATGGTCATAAATGGCCAAGACAAAACAGCGTAAGTTGTAAACTTCTAACAGAAATGTAAACATTGTATATTTTACTTGACTTTTTTCTATTTTATGTAGTTATCAATGAGAGAATGGGATATTCCATACAACGAACTGCAAATGTTTGAAGTAATTGGCACCGGACGTTTTGGCACAGTGAGCAAAGGTTATTGGCATGGCGATGTTGCTATTAAGTTATTAAATATGGATTCACTAGACGACGAACGCATTTTGGATCAATTCAAAACAGAAGTGTCTACGTTTCGTAAAACTCGACATGAGAATCTTCTGCTTTTTATGGGGGCTTGTATGAAACCGCCTCGTCTTGCTATTGTTACTAGCTTGAGTAAGGGGGAAACTCTTTACACGCATATTCATCTACGCAAAGAGAAATTTAATATGAACAAAACTACAATTGTGGCTCAACAAATCTCACAGGTATATAAAATTAATAGATAAATTAACTCGAGTTCGAAACCGTTCAGTCGTGGGGATTATTTTATAAATTTTGCTACCGGCCCAACCTATGTAACGCCTCTCGACATTTATAATTTAATTTTCTTTAGGGTATGGGCTATTTGCATGCTAAAGGCATAGTCCACAAAGACTTGAAAAGTAAAAATATCTTCTTGGAAAATGGCAAAGTTGTCATTACAGATTTTGGTATCTTCAGTGTGACCAAATTATGTTTTGGGAATCGGTAAGTTTAGAAGTGAAATAATAAAGAAAAAAGGATCAAAAATAAAAATATTTCAAATTGTTTTATAGAAAATCTGATCGTTTGGGTATACCACCTGGTTGGTTGTGTTATCTTGCCCCTGAAATTATTCGTAGTTTACGTGCTCATCAATCACATGATGAAGAACTTCCTTTTAGTAAGCAGTCGGATGTTTATGCATTTGGGTAAGTGTTATAGGAATGTGAATTTAGTTTACGTGACAAAATTAAGTCACGTAATTGTTCATGAAATTTTTTCGTCAAATTTTCAAAGTGATGTATAAAATCCATAAATCTCTCTAGAAATGATTAAACATCAAATGATTTTACTTCTAGCACAATTTGGTATGAACTTTTATGTGGTGAATGGCCATTTAAATCTCAACCACCAGAAGCCATAATATTTCAAGTTGGTAAAGGCATGAAACAAACTCTTGCAAATTTGCAAGCATCACGCGATGTTAAGGTATTTGTTTTATAAAATTTACAGTGATGAAATTTTTAATGGCATTTTTTGATTCAATATTTATGTTAAATGTTTATAGGATATATTAATGTTATGTTGGTCGTATAAATCAGAAGATCGTCCTGATTTTATCAAACTACTTAATATTTTGGACAAATTGCCTAAGAAGAGATTAGCACGCAGCCCTTCACATCCAATACACTTATCTCGTTCCGCTGAGTCAGTTTTCTAAAAACACATACTTTCCACGGATCTACACATCTATACACAAATACATAGGCATAATGCAATTGGTAAGATAATTAAAGTTAGGTTGTGATTCTTGTTATTTTGCGTTAATCTAATGCATAAAGCATAGCATAATTCGTGCTATAATTATTAATTAAATAGTGTATGTCTATCTACATGCAATCCATTATAATATGACCTATATAATGTAAAAAAAGAACAAATTGACATGGCCATTATTGAAGTTATTTCAACTTCACACACAGTCTATTGTTTATATACATATTATAAAATTGTTAAGAAATTAAATCTCGTGGTACAATTTTAATGATTAGCTAGTTACCTAATTTCATGTATCAGTTCCTCTTAAAAAACAGTCTTCTTGATATTTATAAAATTAGCCATTAGACATTTTACAAATGGGAACTTTTACACTAGTACAATTAATGAATTAAAGTATTTGATAATGTCTTTAATTAGCATATAAATCCATCAATATTTTGATTGCTTATTGTTTCATAGGTGTTTGAAAAGACATAGAAATTTTGGAACATTACGAAAGCCATTAGATATCTATCTATATTTCATTGTTCTATTTTGCTATGTATGTAATAAAAAATTTGCCATTATTCTACATTTAAAAAAATCAATACAATCAGAAATATCAACGTAATCTTAAAAAAATGAACGAGTTCGCCATTAATTACATATCCATTAGGAAACAAACATTTTATTATAAAAATTGCCTCTATGTTTTAAAACATTGCAGCGAATGATGTACAACAGCGTTGCGTGAAGAAAATTGTAAATTCTTTGCTCAACGTACATATTTATAGTAACGATTGTTACAACATATAAATGCGTATTAATAATCAGATAAATATACATAGATATAATAACCTATTAGCCAACTATCCATAATTGTATAGCTTATTAAAACTTGTGAGATGAAACCAACTTAAATCGTTACAATTTTTTAAGGTATTAGATAAGAAAAATGATGAGTACATATTATATAACTTGATGTAAACCCGAAAATTAACAAGCCGTGGTTAGTAATCAATAATAATGTGAAAAGTTGTACACATGTATACTCAATAATTAATCAATTAATTATTTATCATTATTTAATGGCGAATATACAAAATTGTTTCATGATGTATATAAACTTTTAAGCAAAACTAACTAATAATGTTAAACATGCAAGTTAGACTCTTAAGTTAACAATGTTATGGATTGCAATTCATAATTATGAATTTAAAAGATGCAATTGCGCTGAAAATTCAATTGTGGATACTATATACACAAATTAAGCAAAAAGCTCTTGTTTCAAAGCTTAATGATTGATGATGTTAATTAAGGATGGTTATAACATGATAAAGCGTAGACTATTCACTTGATGAATATTAAAAATAATATTATATAATGTTTCTTTGGATCAAAACGAATTTGAATTTGCAAATTTAACTTATATAATATTATTATTATTAATATTTTCACATTTCAACGTACTAGTAAAATAATATTATCCACTTGATTTATGACATACATTCTCATTTCATTATACTCTAGTCAATTTGAAATTTTCATTGATGATAATATTATATTTTATTTCTTTATTGCATGTGGTTTTGTTTCTCATACATTATTCATAAATCTTTCAATTCCTAATTTCCTTTTCCTTGTTAAATCTACAATCATTCATTACACCCCTGTTTTAAACTTAAGCAGTTGTGATTTTAGCTCAAATACCCTACATATTTTCGAATTAACTTATTATATTCAAGATATAAATCATTACCCAGTAAGCACAGTTACATGTCTGATACATCTATGTTACATAAAACTTGTAACATTAAACCCCTAGGTTATGTATCCTACTTGGCGCAGGTATGTAACATAGATGTATCAACGCCGGTTTTTCTGTAACATCCCAGT